>OW388296.1:25050243-25306377 GCA_936450465.1 Gibbula magus
GTGTCATGTCATCTTGCCAGCCGAGTCTGTCACTTCATTCAGATGTACAGAGATGTTCTTGGTATCCCATTATTCTCCGTTTATGCTTGATCTATGGATAGAGCTACAATACATAGCATACAACTGTCACCTTGATGTGGAGGAATTCACAGATCCTTTCAAATAGTTTTATTTTCCAAGCTTTGATCTTATTAGATAACATATTATGACAATTTTGTCTCCATACAAGAAATGTTATATGTCAATTATTTTCTTATGAATTCCAATTATTTTATTGAAATATGAAATGTGATTTGATTTTCATGTTTATGAAAGAATAGCACATTTGTCATTTACATATTCATAACTAGAGAAGTTACCGATATACTCACTACTCTGCTTCAGAAAGTTTTAGATGTACCTACAATGTCATCAAGTTCTTTCTATTAAATATAAAGCTATATTTTATAAAGCTGAAGGCTTAATAAAAGATGTCAAGTTCATTTTATTTTACTTTTGTTAAGTTGAACATTTTTTAAAATGGAACATTACAGACACTAACCACATTCTACTTTAGATGATATAAAATGAATTACAGAAGCAACATTTTCGTTGTCAAACATTTCAAATATGAGAATATATGGGTTTTTTTTAAATATCTAATTCCAAGTATTAAAAGATCATGAATTATCAACTGCCAGTGAAGTACTGGAAGATCAAAGTCTGTTTATTACAGTACTGATACTATCTTAATATTGATAAGCACTGTTTAATACCAATGCCCATACCAAAATCGAGATTATTTGAATGGTCAGGAAAAGCAACGGTTCAAGTATTTTGAATCGAGGATGAAAGCAAGGATCTAGTTCAATGAATTCAAGGAATGTTGAATCTCCAAGGTAGGTTAATTATTGTCGCTGACCAGATGTCTCTGTATCAGATTGCAGATTTCGGACTGGCTAACAACTTCAAGCACAATGAGCTACTACACACCTTCTGTGGGAGTCCTCTCTACGCCTCTCCAGAAATTGTCAATGGTCAACCGTATCATGGCCCTGAGGTGAGTATTTGACCACTGTCCATTCTTTATCAACTCATTTTCTGCTCTTCTTCCTCTATTTGTCCACTCTTGTATACTCCCACTTTGAGTTCATCTTGACCATTCAGTGCTGGACGGTTTGTCCATTCTTTGTGAAATCATCTTGACCGCTCATCGCTTTACAGGAGACTCAAGTCTTGGTCAGTGTATGAGATAATCTTGAAAATAAGTCAACCCTAATATTGTATAAAAACTAAACAAAATGCAAGCCCAGAGCAAGTTATAAACTCATTGGCCATATTTTGTTTCTTTTTTAACTGTTATAAACTCTTTTTTTTATATCATCTTTCCCCCTGCTTATACTTTGTTACCATGACCTTTCAATACTCATTAGCAGCCAATTATCTATTGCATTTGCCTTTTCAATTATTTCTAAATGTAAAATAGTGTGAGTTTCTTCCTCTAAACAAGAGCTTGAAACTTCATCTTCTTTTTATATAGTTTAATGCTTTATATCAATTTTACATAAAAAAGATGATAGCTATCATTAGTGTTACAGAGAAATAGCATTTTTAGAACATGGACCTTAATTTGTATGTCTGTCATAGTAAATGGAAAAATAGATAAAAATAATATTTAAGAAAACATAGCGGGCATTAAGAAAAAATACATTTATTTGAATATATATAGATACCAATTTTGGAAGCAAATTTAAAGCTGGAAAAAAATGGAGATCAAACTTCTTAATTCCATGTTAAGGTGACATACAGACAAAATTCACACGGTAGCAAAAGAAACATTTGAGAAACATAACATTAGATCTAAACACTTAGTAGCAGCCAATAGATGAACATGACCTTTGACATCAGGGTTACATAGTATGGTAGTTAGCGTGTGAGTCTGACAGGTCCAATACAGTCACCGCCCGATGTCACCTAGTGTATAATCACTGTCATGACTCCTGCAATTACTAACACGACTTGTGTCACTGAGAATGCTGGGTATTGTCTCCTAGCCACCATTTGACCTCTCCCAGGTCGCTCTAATTGAAACCTGGCGTGCGGTAATCCCGCCCAATCAGCTGGGGGTATCTGCAGTCAACTCTGACCTTTGGTCTGTCTTACAGTCCTTAGTTCAGTAGCACTCTGACAGTACTCTTAACTTCTGTGTACATATGACTTGGGGACTTGAACTTGGCTTAATTTCCTCCTCACTAATAGATAATGATGCAACCCTGCGTTCAGTAACACATTGCTCATGGCGCGCATCCTGCTTTTAACATAATGAGTGTTCCCGAACGTTCGTTAACATATCGGGAAATTATGTGTTACTGAACGCAGGGCTATATCTGTTTCCAAACCTTGTGTTAGTTGGAGAAAAATGTCTTAACGTCCCTAAATTAAAGTTTACAGCATAAAGGTACTGACAAAGGAATATTCCCTGATAGTATTTAATGTTGGTTTAAAATTCTGTGGGTAGATTTTCGAAGCTCGCTTAGTGATAAGATAGTCGGAAGTACCATACAGTAACATTGGCTTACGACTATCTTAGTGCTAAGAGAGCTTCGAAAATCTACCCCATGGTCTTTAGCCAGTCTTACATTCTAAGATAATTGTTACTGCTCAGCAATGTAAACAGTGTCATATATGATGTGTTTTATTTTAAGATAATAACAATTCTAACTCATTTGATAAAAGACATATGACACATTTGCTTCTTTAATAATCTCTGTAGAGTCAACTTCACATAACCCTAAACACAGACATAATTGTATCTAGCATACTAAGATTAAATTTGCATAAATTGTTAATGAAATTTGAGTAATAATGAAATATTTGAAATGAGTAAAATTTTATTATAAGATATTAAGTATTATCAATGCACCAAGTTTACAAGAAAACTTAGTAGTAACAATGTGTTGACTTTTACACAGCACGAAGAGATTATCCATTGACTGGGATAAGACTAATGGATGAGGTGTAGTTATGTAGACAGACACAAGTGGTTTATATATCCACATTCCATGTCACCAGCAGGTCTTCACATTCTTCTACAGTCTCTTTGATGTATAGCGCATTCCTTACATGTAACAATAAATCACCTTTCAAAGAAGGAACACTAAAAAGAAGTATCAAGTATTTTATCAAACTTGGGGAGTCAAATTTGTAAATATGAAACAATATAAAGTTCTCTTTATACTAACAAATTCTTTTTTAAAAGCATAACAATATTAAAGTAATTTGAAGTAATCTTATGCAGATATACCTAAAAGTGAATATGCAGAAATAAGTTTGAAGTATATATATCCCTCAAATACAACCCCAGGGTTCTACATCTTTCACTACCACAGGTCCCCCCATCCTCGATAATCCAGCGCTATTGTTCCGATAAATCTACACACAAGCGCTGGAAAACAGTAAGGGTATTTACCTAAAACCTAGTTACCTCCCTTCGCAATGACTCAGCAAAACGCTTGCTTTCTAACAACCAATGAGATCACTTGAAATCAAGGGTAAAATAACAAGCACTCTCGTGTCAGGATCTTGGCTTTCGCAGATGATTGGGAACACCTGGTAGCACAGGGATTTACCTCTACCCGTTTTGATGGACATGAATACATCCTTCTTCTCGTACTGACTTCTTAACACTTTCTTTTGAGGTTCTGTCAGGTTTTCTACGCTGAATTTGTTACAAACTTTATCGTAATTGAGTGAGTCGGCCGCCGCCGTGTTTGTTTCTATTGTAGTGATAAAAGATGCGTTTTGATTGGTCAAGCTGTTTACGCAGATAGTGTCTGCGTTTTTTCTTCTGATTGGATAACATGGACCCAAGAGGAGGTAACTAGGTTAGGGATAAATACCCGTACTGTTTTCCAGCGCTTGTATGTAGATTTATCGGAACAATAGCGCTGGATTATCGAGGATGAGGTCCCCCATAAAGCCTGGTTCTAAAATTGATAGTTTCATAGCTTAAATTCATCTTAGAAATTTTCCCAACGACTAAAAAGGGAACAATATATAATTCACATCTAACCCTTTAGCCCTTTCATCTTTCAAATGAAATTAAATTGCAAACTTCTTAAACATTTTAAATAAATGAAATGATAACAGTAACAGTGCATATCTGTAAATAGCCCAAGATACAAGCTGTTGTGGGCTGCATATCATGAGATGTTACATGGTACAATCTGCTATAGGTTGAATGCAGTTGAAGCAGTGCGTAGGTGTCTATCATTACCCAACAGGGTACAGATGCAACTGTCTGAAGTGTACCGAGTACACCATATCATTATAATACACGTAGAGTTCTGAGTTGTTAGCCTTCAGCTCACAAACTCAAATCACTACCCATAGAAAGAAAATTTGTAACTTTGTCTCCAATTTATTTCTAAAAATAACTATTATATGCACTTCAAACATTTTCTACTGAGGCCTGAGGGTGTGACATTTCATGTAGTATGGAAGCACAGCTGTACTGTTCGAACAGCGATCTGAAATCTGAGAGAAAAGAATCAAGTTTAATATTTCTCTTAAAAGTTTGTAATTTCAAGGAAGAAATGCAAATTTAGAAATTTGAAGCTTCACTGCCAAACAGACATGTTGTTATAATGTATGGCAGGATATTTATTAGAATGTAGAAGAGTAGAATATGTTCTATAAAGTACCCTTGCACTTTAAGGATACGAAGTGATAGAGTCTCCACAAAAACATGCCTTGAATAACTGAAGATCACACTTGCTTAACCCTTTAGTTTTGCTTCATTATCATTTTCATAAAAGAATAATTGATCAAATGTTGCATGACCTAAATTGAGGCTGTTTATCATAACCGGCTGTCAAACTGGTAGATGTATGGCAGGGATATCTCAATGAAAAAGCCATTAACTTAAGAGGACTTACAGAATAAATTAATTTCTTATAAAATTGATGATCATGTTGGTGTCCAGCTGTTTACTAAAAAACGATATCACCATCTTCCCGGCAGTGCTACAGAATTTATTTGCATCTAAACAATTTCATTGCTAATGCTTATATTTTTAAAATCTGTTCGACCCCTGCAGACTTTATGAGTCATGAAAATGTCAGTTTTAGAGACAAGAGATTAATCCATGCTGTTTTCTATACATACATTACGATATTTAAGGTTTCAATTTGTTCTGAATGTGGTATGAACAAATAGGGTGATCTGCTTGACATCAGAGTTTCTAATGGGGCTGGGGCGGTGTAGTCACAGAAATGAGAATTTTATAGCTTTTAGAATAGTTGTAACTTACAACCCAAAGTGAAGCATCCGCCAAATTGAGAGGATTAGATATGAAAATAAATATCTATGTGATAGTTTTTGAAATAAAAAATTATTGAAAAAAAGGTTAAAATTAATTTATTAATAAAGTCTAAAAAATACTGTGTCCATGTTTTCTGAACAGCAAATGTATAAAGTTTTTAATTCGAATTTACTTTATTATGATGTTGTTTACACACAAACAGAAGTTTCTTACTTAAAAGATTCATAATAAAGAGACCTTATTATCATAAATGCATCACATTAATCATGTTAAGACTAATGACATTAGGTCTTATTAATCACCACTTTCAAAACTTAATTCAAAACATTAAACTATCTGCATCTACCTCATTCCATACTCTCTTAAATGCTCTGCATATTTACATGAGAACTTGCACATCTTTTGAATGTTTCAAAACAAACTTGAAGACACGGCTCTTACGAAAATATTACTGAGAGCGACATTGCATCCTTGACTTGTACAGCACTTAAAGTATATGACATATATAAGGCCCTATATAAATACTCATTCATTTATTACAATTAGATTCAGTTTCAAGGAATATTTTGCCAAAGATATTTACAAATGTTGTTTAACCCCCAGGTGGACATGTGGAGTCTTGGAGTTGTCCTCTACACGCTGGTCTATGGCGCCATGCCCTTTGAAAACGGTAACCTGAAGATTCTACGCAAACAGATCTCTAGCGGAGACTACTATGAGCCGCCTCGTCAGTCAGGTAAATAGTCTCACCTGAGTCAGGTATCATTACCTGATAGAGGAATTTGTTACTACCAAACAATTGCTGCGTGGCTGATTTTCAGAACTTGTAATGTGTGAATAGCTCCAAAAGACTATGATAAGCATTTGGACAAATTACTTTAGCTGACATTTGTTTAAATGAATTTCAGAGGTCTTGGTAAAACTTCAAAACATTCATTTCTGTGCACTTAGATTCTTGATTTTCATGTTTTAGCAGATTGTGGATATCTGTTAATTACTAATAGAATAATTTTGTCTCTGATATATTTAAAACTTTTTGTTGAACTTCAAGTCATTGCTATCACCACAATTTAAGTGAAATTTATATTTTGTGTTTATAATTCATGATAATATTTATGATAAACAAATACTTTGAATGCAAAGAATATATCTTGTTTATGTTAAAGTTACTTTCATTGAAATATTCATTGGTGTCCTTTAATAGAACCCATTTGGACATAATTGATCTACAAACATACATTAAATTGCTCTTCAAATTGAAAAGTTTTTCTATCACATATTCTTGGTAGACTTATCTTTTCAGAATTTAATCTTACAATTAACCAAGAAAAAGTTGATATGAATAAAAGTTCCTAAATTCTTGACTCAATAGGTTATTCAGATTAAAGGAAGCATGAGATATCTTTAGAAAATATTATTATTGAAATCTTTTCAGTTGAAATATACAAGGCAATTCATCATCCCAGCATTGTAGTACTGAACATATACAGGACAGTTAGTGCTATAGACGATCTATGTTTTTATAGATGACAACTGACCGGAACAGTGTTCGCTATGCATCACTGATATGCGGTCAAATGAAATAGATGTTGAATTTCTAGGTCAAACTGATAAATCACCTGACATACATTGATGAGATTATTAAGTCTATGTCACATATAAACACCTGCATGAATACTGTGAGCCGCTGAATCACTGCTATACAGTTATCTTACACTTGCACTTGTATACATAGATTTCACATGTGGCTTGTTAATGTGTGTTTGTATACAAAGGTAGGTTTCTGCATGGCAGTAGGTAAAATGGTGCGTGAAATATACAGAATATCTTGCACAGCGTTAAGCATGAGAGAGCCCAACTTGACCACTTGTTGTTTTCCTCACCTTTATAATACTTGTCTATATAAAATTTTAAAACAAAGTATACATGAGTTGGCAAATCAAGAAATAAGCGGCTTTATATGTTGGAGTTGGGAGACTGAGCCCCTCTTCTACAGGTGCTAATGTCTACATGAATATGTTACAGAGGCTGCTGGTCTCATCCGTCAGCTGCTGTGTGTCAACCCGGCCAAGAGGGCCAGCATGGACGATGTGCTGGGACACTGGTGGATCAACGAGGGCTACAGCCACACCCCGAACCTAGAGCCGTACCCCCGCATCCACCTTCCCCTCCCCGCTACGACCTCGGCACACCATCACAGCTTCTCCTCTGACAGTGAGAGTGAATATGATTCAAGGTCAAGGTCAAAAGTGAAAGGAATTCTTAAAAAGACAGTGGAGAGTTCCTTTGATGAGGATGAAGCTCTCTTTGATATCGTGAGTGCCAAAACTTGTCCTGAAAGCAAGGATTCTGAATTTGTGGAGAACGTTGGTAGCAAATGTGAAGCCTCCGAGCTATCTGAAGTTCCGTGTGGAACGTCAGATAATCTGTCTGGAGATGAGTCCAAGAAAGTGTTCGATTCTGAGAAGAAACCAAGAAGAGGAATTCTAAAACGAAGAGGAAAGTTTTCCGGTGGCGACAGTGGTTGCGACATGAGAGATGATTCCGGAGCTAAGACCGAGGACGAGGAGTCCCCGAAGCGAACCAGTGATTTCGAAGATCTCAGCTACGAAGACTGTGATATAGACTTGCCTAAGGCTCCTTCTCAACCTTGTAATCCAACTGAGACAATAGACTGTGCAGTACACAACAGTCCACGACATGATTCCACTCCTGTTGCTAGTAGCAACAGGACCACCAGTCTGTGTATCTCATCAGCAGTGGAGAACTTCTCCAGCGTGGGTCAGACCATCTGCACATGCACCACAACTAAAGTTGTCCGGAGACGGAAGGGGATTCTAAAGAAGGCCGGACTCGCCCCGGCCGAGGATCCACGGAACCGACTCAGCATCGGGAGCCTCAGTTCTAACTCTTCTGCTGATATCCTCGATCTTTCATTCGACAGCGCAGATGGTGAACAGTTTAATGCTAAATGTGATCGTCAAAATCTCAAAAGGGAGAGTCCAAATATAAGTCCCCTTGCTACGGAGGGACCAAGGTTTGACTCGTTCCCTCTCTCCGAGGACTTTAGTGCCTTAAAGCTTGAAGGCAGGGTAACTCCTCCTACCAAAGCGCTTTACGATGACAGTTTGTTTGATCTCGATGCACAACAAGTGTACAGGCAAGCCCTTGAAATCTGCCATAGAGTTTGACTGAATCCGAGACTAGTCGCTACTACTGTATAGTGCGTTGTATAGTGTATGTTGTGTCAGTGTCACCTGGGTCCAATACCTGATTTGGGAATATGATGTCATATGTGTTATGTATATTTCAATGTTAATTTATTAATATGAAGAATTTGAATGATAAATCTATTTTTCTTCATCAAAAATGAGAAGTCTGAAATACTGTGTAAAAGTCATGAAAATCTTTGATATGCCAGTGTTCTCTTGAATGGATTTTGATTTAACAGTGTGTATATTCTGTCAAACAGATTGTCAATGTTTTGTGTCATGTTGTGCAAATTTAATGTCATATTTCAAACTTTATTTTCAAAATTTAAAGTTTTTGAAATCCATGCTTTTATACAATAGGAAGGAAAAATGCTTAAAACCAAACAATTGTATGTACACGTTATTAGGCATCAAGGTATTTTCAAAATTTATGTTGAAAACAAAAGTTTTTGCAATTGCTCTATAATTTAAAGTGTGGAAATGTCAATGTATGAAATTATTGGGCTTTTGAGTGATTAAGTATGGTGCTATATATATATCTCTATTTCTTCATTTCAACAGTGTGATTTGCTCAATTTCAAACATAATCACTGTTTTAATGTGTGCCTGTACATTTTTATTTTTATTTCACTACCTTCAATGTTGTTCTGATTGTTGTTTTGACTTCATTATGATTTGGTGCATTCACAGGTCAAAGGTAATTGATAACCTTTCACGTCACAATATTAATCACAAAGTATTTGGTGGATATGGTAAACTGCTTCCAGGAAGTTTGTGGCAAATATGTATACTTGAGAACTTCCATTCATATAGAACATCAAGTCAGGGCTACAATATACATGAAAATTAAGTCATTTATCAAAAACTTGTTCCCCTAATTGCCTTTGTTTCTCATTATTTTGAGTGATTTTCATCATTTCGAAATACAGACTTATTTGGCATCGATTGCTTTTTTGAAAACATTGACCTCACTTTTGGTTTTCGGAGGTTTTTTGTTGACAAGATTCTTTGAAATACAATGAAGATTTTATTTTGAATTATATCTTGTTTTAGACATTAAAGCAATTATTGGTAATGTGTTAAAAATCATTTAAAATTTAAGAAAATAGTTGTAAATATATTGAAGTGTAATGAAGGAATTATTGGTGAAATATTCTTTTTTCGAAATGAGATTTTTGTTATGATTACCTGTTCTTGCTGATTTATGTTTCATCACCATCATCATCATCATCATCATCATCATCATCATCCCCATCATCATCTTAATATGAAATCCCTTTTACAGCTCATTCATTTCATTATATTTATTTATCTTTTTACATCCCACTGCCTTAACCTACAAGTTATTTTTTCTATCACAGTAATTTCTTAACAAAACAGCTAGCTCCCTTATCTTTACTTTAGTTACATTTTCTACCATTAAGAATTTCAAGTGGATCAAGAAGTAAAAATACTTTCAGCACCTTGGACTCAATACTGTAATTTAAGTGATTTGTGGAGGAATGTTTTGACAACATTTTGGGATGAGAGACCTCAGCGCTAAGATAGTCGAATGATATTTATGACCTAAAAGACAGTGGAAATCTATGTCCTGAATTTTTTTTATTATTAAAATATGTCTTTACTGAGAATATTGAAAATTAGTGGTCATTTATCAATTAAAATGTAAACTATCTAAATTTAAAAACAAAATGTCATTGAAGTCAGAGAACATATTTAGACGCATGTACATTACATAATGTGACTTTAATTCTACAACTAGCCTTACTCTGACCACTGCAGTGTGCATGTAGACTAGCATATACCCACAGTGTTAGCATCCTCACCTAGTACTAGCCTTCAGTCCAGTGCTGACTGGACTATTGCTTGTCAGCTAGAGAGACAATACCAGATCTTTCTGATTTACCATTGTGCCTGAGGCAAGTGTGGATCATCTATGGAGCACTAAGCTTTAAACTGTGGTAAATAAAGAACATATCATATGAAAATGTGTCATGTTTTTAATATTTTCTGGAGAAACTGATAACCCTGGTTTATATACACCTCTCTATCTCAAGCTCCAAAGTTTGACTGTAATCTTGCACAACCACGTGAGCAGGGTGTATAACTGATATGCTACATAAAGTGGTACTTGCAAATCACCTCCTTCTCTTAAAGGTACATCCATTGTGTTGTTGGGAGTCATATATGCCAAACGTTATAAATGGTCTTACTTTATCGAGAAGTAACAACTGTTACCGAAAACTACCATTTTGATGATATTCGACTTAGTATATTGACGATATGAAGGTAAAAGTATCGATTTCTGATCGAAAACCGGACAATGCACCGTGTTTCGCGCGCGCCAATGAGTCAAACGTAATTTTGGAATCTTATATAAACCAGACAAAATAACAAATTTGGGTTGATAGTGTTCAATAGGCCATATAACTACTGTGCATGTAAATAGGACGTGCACTTTCGGTTTCTGCACATGCATAATGATGTTACTCGATTTTAATTGGAAACTAGTAATTATGATATGTTTGGCGATTGGGGATGAATATGCAAGCTGAGTAAATTTGTTTGTATTGTAAACAGCACATAAGGTGTTTTGGAACGTATTAAAGCCAAATAAAATTTTCGGAAACACAATGGATGCACCTTTTTAAGTTAACTCTAATTCCAATCAGTTAACATTACAGTCGAGTTACCTCTAGTGAGATACATTGTGTTTCATAAAATTTTATTTGCCTGAAATATGTGCCAACATACGATATGTGCTGATTTCAGTTCAAAACATTTAACTCAACTTGCATATTCAACCCCAATAGCCAATTATATCATAATTACTAGTTTTTATTTAAAATTGAGCAACATCAATATACATGTACAGAAACCGAACCTACACGTCCCATTTACATGCACAGTAGTTATAAGACCTATTAAACACTATCAACCGAAAGTTATGCTCGTATGGTGAAACAAAGATTCCAAAATTACTTTGACCAATTGACACGCGCCACACGAAGTGCATTGTCCGGTTTTCGATCAAATATCGACACTTTCACCTTTATACCGTCACTATTCTAAATTGAGTATCATCAAAATGGCAATTTTTGGTAACAATCGGTACTTCTCGAAATATTAACACAATTTATAACGTGTGGCATATGTGACCCACATCAACACAAAGGATGTACCTTTAAAACATTATGAAGAGAGGCCGTGATCACTAGTCAACACAAACGTTCTATTAAGTTCATATTGGGATGATCCGCAGGGCTTTCCTCATTGCCTGTTATTGAGTCTGTTGATGACGTTCCTTTTGTAATATTGTTGAAATTGAAGGTATCTCAGTCTAAGAATTGTTCAGCATGTTTGCTAAGATTCAATGCTTAGATTCAGGTCATGATGTGCTGACAGAATACCAGTGTCACCTCTGTATCATTAATTCCATCAACATAATACTGACATGGCCATGCTCCTATTCTATAATCATGTAACAACATTGTAGGCTATAAGTAGTACCAAAATCATCCTATTACCAAGTCTCTTCGAGTCTAGGTGTTTTTTCTCATTTACTGATGCTAAAATTTTGTTTTGGCTCCGTATTTGATAAACAAAAGAAGAAAATAAAGACAGATCACTAAATCCTTAAATCAACTTTGTCACCCATTCCTAGTGCTTTGTCAAGTTCAGTTTTACTAGAAAGTGGTTAAAAATACAAACGAAATCAGGGAAAGTCACAAAATTGTATTTGCACCTCCAATCTGAAATGAAGAAATCAATTTCAAGGGAGACCAATTAAACAGTTTCACCGACGTCCATTGTGGTTAATTGGCGCTGCTTGTTTGCAGAAGTTCCTCTATAGAGCTAAGCCTATAAGCCCAAGTGTTAGTCAGAGGGAGTCATTCTTTCACACAATGTTCTTACAGTCACCCATTTGAGAAATACTTTATTGGGGTTAATTACAACATCCTCTGTATTTGCGATGAACAAATTGAAAAATGATTCATTATTCTATGGATGTAATAAGTATCGTTACAAAGAGTGATTGTCTGATAACAGGCACATGTACAACAACATATTCAACTTACCTTTATTGCCTATATATTACTAAAGATCACCTTTAATCAAAGGAGCACACAGCTTGTAGTAACATAAATTAACATTAATAAAAACATAAACATAAATTACACCGAATAAAAGTCGATTTCAATAATGATTTGAAAAAGTGGTTTTATTAATTTACTTAGAGTGACACTTTTACGTTAATAAAGGTACGTTGACTCGGTTGTTAAAGGGTATATAGAGTGGAACAAGAAAGGAAAACTGCCGCAACACGAGGAGTAGCCTACGGTGTTTGTGATTGCTCGTTATGCAGAAACAAACTGCCATGTTCTGCACAGCAGAATAAGGATGTTGACGTATTAAAAACTTGGTTTAATTTGACTTAATAAAAAATACAAAAACAGAATAATCTGTACAAATATGAAGAAGTGAGGTTCTGCCGTGAATACAGACAACACAAGGAGAGAGCGTGTTGACGGAAGGTTTGCTGGTGGAGTTGTGAAGGAACCGAGCTGCCCTCTCCTCCAACATTTACCTGTTACAACTCACAGCAGATGTTGATTGAGGGCCGCCCAGGAAACATGTTCGCTATATAACAACCTAATGCATGCATAACTGTAAGTTGTAAACATGAGCTTTGTTCATATTAATATGGTTGACACAATGAGTGGAATGTAGTGAGATTAGAGAACTACTGGTTTTGCGAAAAAACATGAAACGTACTTAATTAGTCAGGCATATATATGCACCATATCAAGCATGAAACCATTACCGTGGAAATGAAAAAGAGTTTTCAGGAAAAGATCGAGAACACATTTTGTTTATAGAAACTACAAAGATTAATAGGATCTGCTCATATCACAGGAACTCGATATCGTAATTAAAACGTAGTTTTTTTTTACCTACGTTTTAATTACGATATCGAGTTCTTGTGGCTCATATGTACTGTGAAGATCAGACATGAGTTGTTCTGTGTCAGCACCAACACATATAGCAATAGGAAAGTGGACAATATATTCATATGCTCCAATTTCTCAAGAAGATGTCTGGAGTGTTACCGAATTAGCTCAACACATGCACATCTAAATAACATCACTTGTAGCTTTGAAAATGAGCCAGACGTCATTAAAACTTCCAAGTCAGTTCTAGATACACACAACAACGAATTATCTTCTCACGACATGTTTATTTTGCAGGTGGGTGCTATAATTAGATGCCCTCCTCTTTCCCCCTCCAATAATTAAACAGTAGCACAGATTACTCATTTGAGCTATACAGCACGTTGAACACACATACCTGCAGACTGCAGCCACAATTCATCATTAGCATCTGACTCGCTACTCGACCGGGCTTCAGTCCTGCGACATAGCTGAATAACAATAATATCCAAAATTCTTTTTTATTCCATAGCAGGCCTTCCAAAGGTGATGTAAGACTACAGTACAGAGTGATTTAACATACAGTACAGAGTGATTTAACATACAGTACTGAGCAGGATAACAACTTTATGAGTACTGTAGGAGAGAACAATTTGTCATGGCAATTAAAGGATGAATAATGTGCACATATCTTGCTACGAATTTCATTATTTTATTTCATTTAAGCAAAGGAGTATTTTGTATGAGTTGATGCTAGGAATTGTGTCATATTTAGTTGGTAAAAGGTTCTTTCTTGTATCTAACTACAATTTACTATATAGTGGTATGCATCTGTAATAACTGTTTAAATTTACTTAAAAGTTACAGGATCTGTTTTAACTGCAACTTTGATAATCCAAAGTCCGATTAAATTGGTATGCCAAAATGTACGTGTATTTATAAAACAACAGTCACTTAATTCTGTTTCACAAATCATATTTAATATGCCATACAAATATGTATTTGATATTTATTTCAATAATGATTTAATTCTGTAACTGCGATGCTTCTTTGCATAGTATTCTATTGAATCCAGACGAAGGTTTTATTTAATATTTTTTGTTAATAACAACATTTCATTCGAATGTAAATTATGAAAATAGGATCGAATCACATGAATGGACGTGTCAGAATTTCTGCACCAAAAGCATTTCAAAATATATTATTGCAGACATCTGAATAAGAAACACATCAAGATTAAAGTCTAAAACGAATGTGAGACACATGATAAACATGAGTCCTCGAAACAGTTTCAGAAAATGAGTTTTAAAATCGTTATATGAACGGATAGATTTTTAATATATACTGACTAAATTAATTTTATGTCTTTAATATTTGGCAAAATCATATCTCATTCAATTCTCAATAAAATAAAAGAAGTATTCCTCAATTGCAAAGCACCAAAACACTTTTTTCCATACAAACCTATGGAGGGTTTGATCTTCCAGCAAACACTGAATAAAATAGGATAAACCTAAAGAAATGAAAACACACGAGATAAAGAGCGAGTCCTTCACTGATCTACAACATGGTGTATCTAATCTCCCGGCTCTTATTCAGGTATTCCGCTCTCGTCATCCACCTACACCTCCATCCAAAAAGGTTTCTCGCTCTGGATTTTTTTGGTTTTGGTAGTCTGTAACATGTCATAGAAATGTCACAGAAAGATGAAAGGTATCTATGTAGATTCGTCTATGTCTTTTTACACCAAAATCCAATAACCATGTTCATCCTTTACCAGTCACTATTACCTCTACGGCAGCTTGGTCACTTATTCATTGTGAAATTTATTATTTTCAAATCTTTACATCTTCATAACAATTTTAAAGCATAACACCCAAATTTGATTATTACGTGGCATTAAACAAAATAACTAATGTACACAACAACACATTACAGCCATACAATTTGAATTTGTGTTATTAGCTTGCATCGACATTAATGTGGTATCTTATATGTAGAGAATACTAGGTTTAGTTATTGTTTTATTGATGATATTAAATATCTTGAATATTGTATATGAGATTTAAGATACAATATAGTAAATTGGATTTGAAGAAAACACATGGTAAACGTACACTGGAGGCACTGTCTTCGTAAGAAACCACACCTGATGTGAACAAAGTTTTGGCAGCTGTTCCCCTAGGTCAGTGTCGCGAGTCTAGGGAGGGAGAAGGATTAGAGGGTGGAGAAGCGCTTGGGGAGGAGGAGGAATTGTGTGCTTCTTGGGCGACAAGGTCGCCACTGGATTTGATGGCAACATTAGAATCAAACTTTTTATAGACTGTTTGGTCTTTTTCTGCATTATTGTCCCTCTCCTGTTATGTAACATACATTGCGTATTTGATGAGATTGTTGTTAATATCCTCGTCTGTACCTCTCCCCCTCTCCGCCCTCCCCAAAACAAGGTTGGAGACAAGGCAACTATCTTTTCTCATCTATCCACCTTTATTGTTGGCAAGTGCTTAAACATAACATGATATATCATGTATATTATAGTCATGCAATTTGACAGCAAGTCAAAAACCAGCATGTAAGTCAATCCATTATCATTGTGGCGAACTTTAAAAAAAATAAAAATACTTATGGAATGACCTTGCCATGAAATAAATGTGTGCACCAAGTGTAAGCCTTGTCTCACTCTCCTACAATTACCGGAGAACAAGTTAGGTTAGCTTGTGTCACCTGGGTCTCCTGTACAGACAGCCTCCGTGTCATACCCTTGACTTGAACGCCGTGTGTTTGCACTGGGCCATGGTGCAGTATGTGCACGCTGGGGACGGGGTGATGCATCTCTGTATTTACAGGGGACTATCAGCAAGTTTGGTTGAGTGGGTGGCGTATGTTGGCATCTTCCGAAAGTAAAACACAGATTCACTGTGGTCAAGGTCAATTTCAGAGACATGTTTTCAAAATAGAAGGTTTTTTTTATGACATTGAAAAAGTAAATATTCAGCGAAAAATCACATCATATGCAATGAGTCGCCAAGCTTACAACTTCCCAATGCAAGGCATAACTCTTGCCAGTCTCCATTACTGGCTGTTTTAGGCCTTGCAGTATTTCCTTAAGATATCTGGGCTTGTGCTGTGCTGTTTTGTTCATCAAACTTAGAGATCGCCGGGCCCATTAACATACCATTTATTATATATTGTGCATTCATACGTATATATAGCAAGAAACAAAACATGTAAATCAATCATATAATATATGTTTAATGAATAAACATTCCTATACTATGACAGTAGAGTATTTCAAATTATAATGTTCGTTCAATAGTCATAGCGCCTAATTGTCTTTACTGTATATTGTTCTTAAGTGATGTGTAATGAGTTGTGGTTAGGTGATGACATGTAGAACGTGTAGAGTTGATGAATGGTACACTCTATCACACACTAAGTAACCTGTCACAGTGGCGTCTAGTTGGGTACAGGTCTATATCAATCATCTTTGGAGACGAAATTATTTACAGTAACATTACATTCAGTAGTGAAATAGGTCTCATGATGTCAGATGTCATTGACACTTTATTACACCACAACATACCGTGGGTTTGAAGAAAACTAAGATTTTCTGATAAGAACCTCTTTCTAATTGAGAGACGTGTCCGAGTAAGTGTTTACCATTCACCATCGCTTTATCACCAACTTTTTAATTTTTAATTAATTTTTTTTATTTTATTTGTTCCAATGGTTGTTATAAGCGGCATACAGTGTCATGATCAGAATCCAGATTGTTCAACCAAACTGAAGTACATGTGTTAGATAAAACAAAAAATACTGTAATGTATAAATATAATTGATATTACAGAATAATGGTATCCTTTGATGGAAACTGGTGCGAGTTGTGATTTTCAGGGGATGTTGCCTGTTTCTATAAATGATCATTTTGATTTGTTAATAATATAGATAAGAGACACGGTGACTAAGTGATATATTCTTATCATTTGTCCCCTGTGACAATAACTATTGGACATCAAACTCCATAATCATATACATATAGCCAGATTTGTTTGATGAAGTGTCGAGTGTGACTGAAAGCAGAATTTTCATTATTAATTTTGAATATTTATTTGCAACAAAATATAGGAAAGCAACGAAAATCCTTCAGTTTCCTTGGACATCAGCAGGGAAACGGGTTTACAAACTGATTACTAAATTAATAATTACTACAACTTTTTTCTCTGAAATATACACTGAAATTAATATTCATTGATACCGTGGTTTATTTTTTCATGCTTTTGAATTCTCATCCCATAAAGGCTTAAGAGTTGCTGACTTGTATGAACTGAATGCTCTTCAAGCACAAAATCCATTTGGACAACTTCGTCCTCTTTCAATTTAGACGTCGCTCAGGTAAATAAATAAATGTTTACCCATACATGTACCTCTCCTCAGGTATTTAGCGCTGATAGACAGGTAAGGTACCAAACGTCTTATACAATTAATTATAACATGTATTCATATATAATGTCTCTGCACCCGTTGAACGCACGATTTATTGGCTACCTGCTCGGATTTACTTACTCTTGTATTGACATCGGATCAGGCGAGTCGGTACATTGCGTTAATAGCAGTGATATCTTTCATCACAAAGTGCAGGTAAAGTGCTTTAAACGTGTGCAGGTACAATTCTACATACCTCCTTTTGTGTACACCATTCACGCGGATGAGATACACTGGATTAAAAGAACATATAGATAATAGTCTACGAAACGAAAATCTCAGGTCAAAATGTTGAAATTGTAAAGGCTTTGTAAATCTTAAGAAACCCATAATTTGTAGTTATAAATGTTACAAATACAATGTGACAATGTTGAGTTTATAGCAAGAATAGAAAGGTAAATATAATCTTGAAATAAAAACATTTCAGAGATTCCTTATTTTGTTATTTTCACGCGGGTATATATATCTATACGTGCTATGAGGGGAGACGTTGCATGCAACAGCGTCACGGCTGAACGAATCTCTCACTAACAGTGATGACAACAACAGTCATGAACATGGTCGACATGTCCCTCCATAACGAGAGTGCTCGTCGTTCAAGAATATATACCGATCTTACGAGAATACAAGAGGCAATGAATAAAGACAAATTACTTTTGCTTATTAGCAATAAAATGAGTATATAATACTATATTATATAACTAAGTAACAACTAATGAGAGTTATATCTAACAATCTACAATTTATGTACTTTCCTTTACCGCAATGGATACGAATGGAGTCTTACCAGGAGAATAACACCTTGAACATGCACATTTCTATGAATCGTATCAATGTAAGCTTTGACTCTCAAATATATGTATATTCCAATTATGATATTATATGTATATGTATATGAACTGCTGAGAATATACAGAGAAGAGCACCCGCTGTATGTGTCGTAGTCTATGACCTGTGTCGTCTTAACCTTGATTCGACAAACACGTAGATCAGCTATCGTCCGATCTGGTGTTTATTATGTGTATCCCCTGGCAGAAATATACAATACCGAGTACATCTTATTGTATGAAGGAAGACAGGTGACCTCAAACTTTCCTGTTTTCGTCTCACACACGTTCGGGTCAGTAACCTCATCAAGTACATATCTACATATCTACGTTACCTGTATACGAACTGGTATACACTGAGTCACAGCTGTACCTTGTTTACCTGTCGAGTGCAATAGACAAGGTGCTATGTACGCACACAGGTACTCGTTCTGCGAATAAGAATTACGTACATTAAAAACACATCCTGAGAAACATCCTTAATAACATTGTAACTAACTTTGGGGCCATTTAGTTTTTATGTCCTAAAACTTTCTAGATTTATTACGACTTCGTGTAATTGCTTACTGGATGAAAGACTGGTGCATATATTAAAGGGAATTAAATACTTGTAAAACATGCCGTAAACTGTTATAACAAGAAAAAAGTGAGCATGGCTCACATACCCCCGCCATCCGCTTTCCGTCCATTGAGAATTATAGATGTGAAGGTTAAAAAACAGCTTCAAGCATCATAATATTGACATGTCCAAAATAATTTTAGGAACTGACAGTTATAACCAAATTTCTTTCACCCAGATATTATATATAGATAATATTTTTCAGGTAACTTAATTTTTCCCATTAGGGCATCACACCGGTAATTTGTACCAAGTTCAATTAATAATATATAAAATAATATTTCGGAACTTGACTGTGAACTCGATGAAGAGTATCATCTGGACTACCGCCATATTAAATTTCATTCACCTAGATGTAATAGTTTCCGAGAAAACTTGTCCCCATTGGAGCATCACAGCTCTTTTGGTACTAAGTTCAATTTCGGATTCAACGGCCATTACTCCGTAAAAAATAATATTTCGGAACTGGTTTTCGAACTCGATAAAGAGTATGGTCATGAGTACGCACAACAAAATTTTAATTCACCTAGGTTGAACAGTATCCGAGAAAACTTGTCCCAATTGAACCCAAAAAGTGACGTTTCCATGGAAACGACAAAAAATATCAATCTCAGAAAAAAGAAAATTGTCTGTGCGCGATCGGAAAATGGTTAACATCTGTACAAAGTTTGGCTGATGTACCTTTGAAGTTTTTTGAGAAAATTGACCGGACGGACGGACGGAATGACCGCTATATACCCCCGCTTACTTCGTAGCGGGGGTATAATAATCAGTATAACCCGTGAACAGTCACAATGGAAAGCTAGTATTGTTAATATCATCAGCACACCAATGGTTTACTCGATAAAAATTGAAGAATATTTTTTACAACATTTTGGAAATATGAAGTATATTAACTGAGACAGCAAAACATTACGAAATGGTCATATTTTAAAAATAAAAATATAACAACTTTTCATATTTAGATTGTCTGTCGTTCATACCCTTTCTTTCAATAATACCTTAAACAAGTCTATCACAATTTAGCAAATCTTGAAGGCTAGATGTAAATATATGTGAACATGGTCAGATCTCAACTTTTTCCACGATTTCATTTATTATATATATGTGAACAATATGTGTTCTGACTGAACGTTTTATTCTGAAAGTAGACATACCAGTGTTTGCTTAGATTCAGATCTTGACATACCATGACCTGGGTTTGTAATTAATTTGATTATCGCGTGTTTCCTAAGTCTGTGTTTCATATAAGCTCGTGGTATAATGTCACAAATATTATGCTTACTTGGTGACCTACTGCTGGGTATTCCTTGTGTAACTATGTGATCCTGCCATCTGGCTGCAGTTAGATGAGTCTTCTTCCAAGTTTTATCTAACAAAACAAAAATACAAATGAATGAGAACAAGTTCTATGAATAGTCAACTTCTTTATTGCTATGAGGGCGACGTTTCGATGCAAATACTAGCACCGTTATCAAGCACTTGCTTTGGCTATCCACTTGTTCTCATTCATCACACCATCGTCTAAAATGCCTATTAGAGAAGATATAAAACAAAGCACATGCCTTATGCAAAGTGTATATATATATGTATAGACACCCCATCCACATACGTTATTATCTTGTAATATCTTGTAATATGCTGTATTAGCCTGATGTGTATAATGTTATACTTTTTACAGGGAAATGAACATCCCGGGGTCTTATAATACGTTTTGAGCCCAAAACGTTTTAAGTGTACGACTGTTAAATGTACATTTAGTAGATCCCGTGCTCATATACATTTTATGTTTAATTTGTGTGTTATGATAAATACGAATATTAATATTTAGTATATTTTCATTGGTGAAACACGGCATTTATTGGTCAAAACAAAAAATCCGCATTTTCACTGAGTGAAATAAATTGTTACATTTTTATTTATTTATTCTTATTATAATATGCTTAATATACTATACTATACTTAAAATATTACATCAACTTATATACCGCATTCATCCTAATAAACGCCCTCTCCTAATAAACGCCCCCCTAAGCCATTTTTGACTCGCGGAAAATTACCCCTAATAAACGCCCCTCTTTTGTATCGACTTATCTTACTGACGTTTCATTGAAGAAGAGTTTTCAATCTTGCTATCAACCTCTTATGTCCAGTAAAGTGTAAGGTACATGGTATTTCCAGTCTGTAATGATCAGTCAACACACATTTTATGCAACCGCCATGTTTTAAGAAACAGGAACATATCTTGCTCAACTCTCTTGGAAGATTTCCCACAACTACAGATGACACTAGCACACTGACCGCGAATTTGTCATGAACGTTATTTTGTTCACGTGTAGTTGTCAATGTGATATAGTTAAAGAATATCATGACCCGGAAATACTGTTAACATAATCGTTCTGCACCATGTGCTTATCAGCTGATTGTGTTTATGCTGTCGTTCATTGGTGGTTATATTTAGATTCCTAGTGGTCTGAATCAATTTATTCATCCACCTTCCTCAGCCATTATTCTAATTGTAAATCAGTTTTTGGGCCTGAAAAATACATCAGTGTCCTTAATGATAAATCACTTTTAAGAAGTTTCTGTTAATATAGAATTTCTCTACATGCCTTAAAAATCCAGTGTTTTAGGAAAGATAATAATACTCTGAACGTTTTAACATGTTCATACTGTTCTTCATTCTCTTCCCACAGAGGTTAGTCCCTACAGTTTTCCGGTTCTACCCTCTGTTACATTACGCTTGAAATAGAGAACAGAACAAAAGTCCCCTGGCGGTGGAAAGAGCATTCTCTTAACCTATCCTTGCTTCTTAACCAATGAGAACTCATGTTCAATTTGACATGTCGAAAGGGTAACTTCATAAATCGACGCATTTTACTCTGAAGGGTCTTGCTCATTAGCATATGTCATTCGAATATGTCTGATGTAAATAACGCAAATGAACTGTTTTGGGTATTTGTCTCTGATTTGGTTTTCTTTCTTTATAATTATGTTTATGATCGAGAGTTTTCACAAAATCAAAAAGCATGGTTCGAGGAAAACACAGAAAACACAGTAAAACGAGAAAACGTTTGCCTTACGTTGATGACGTGTCATTGGCAAATGTCACTTTTACAACGGCGTCGTTGATTGCACAACTAGATTCAATTGCAACCAATCAGAACACTACCTTCCTGCACACATTATCGAGCGTAATGTAACAGAGGGTAGAACCGGAAAACTGTAGGGACTAACCTCTGTGGGAAGAGAATGACTGTTCTTCAGGCCAAACTGAATATGAATATCATATTCTGTTAATCTGTGAAGCCTTTTCCGAATGCAGGAATACTTTTTTTAAATGCGTTAACCAACAAACGATGTACAATCTTCTATAAATGCAAAAAATGCTGATGCCATTCAAAATGTTGCCATATTTATAAAACGTTTGATGTACCTTATGAAATCTCATGTAATATCGTCTTCAAAGTCACGTAACCAACATTATTCTAATATAGTTCCAACTGTACTATGGGCCACTAAGCCTTACATGCTGAATAAACATGTCTGTATGTCTGTATGTCTGTCTAGCGAACTAAGGTTTCATTGGATAAGAGTAATGACGCGACATGATGGCGGATTCAATTACTCAATGTTGTATCTTCGTGAGTTTAGTTTCAATTGCCATTGCAAATGTACTGGTTGAAATTTGATACAAATAATAAACTGCGACATTTAACCCTTCTTTACATTTATTTGATACACTTATTTTGATTAAAACCCTGATATAAAATCGATGTTTCTTTTTCTTTTGGACATCAACAGACATTTTTTTAATGAACGCCCCCTTTTTACGATTTTTTAAAGTCATTTTAATAAACGCCCCCCTTTTCAAAATTTTTAAACGCCCAGGGCTTCTATTACGACGAATACGGTACATGTAATTGACCATATGTTAAGCTTATCGTTCATACATAGCAAAAACATTGTGTCTCATAAAACACTTAACCTGAATTTCTTCAAGAAAAACGTCACATGCAACAAAACAAGTTACAGTACTGAAGTCGTGACAAGTGTGGAGAGGTGAACATAGTTTGGATAATTGGGAAATATACATTCAAGGCCGCTTTACTGAATGTGTTATGAACAACGATAATTGCAGTCAATAAAACCGTCATCATTCGTCATTTATTCATATGGCTGAATAAGTTGATACATGGAATGTCGTTAGATATTCATATATTCAATATCTTATTTACGAAAACCATAAAATAAATTTCAGATTTTATATTCCTATTTGTTTTTATATGCCAATTGGAAGTTGACACAATAACAGCTGACGTTGACGCGGATGTTGGTTTCTTAAAGGTGCATCCATTGTGTTTCATAAAATTTTATAAGGCTTCAATACGTCCCGACTCACCATATGTGCTTTTTACAGTGCAAATAAATTAACTCAGCTTGTATATTCGTCCCCTATCGCCAAATATATCATAATTACTAGTTTCCAATTAAAATAGAGTAACATCATTATACATGTTCAGAAACCGAAACTGCACGTCCTATTTACGTGCACAGTAGTTATATGACCTATTAAACATGATCAACCTAAACTTATCACTTGTTCTGTTATAAATAAGATTCCAAAATTAAGTTTGACGCATTGTCCGGTTTTCGATCAGAAATCACTACTTTTATCTTTATATCGTCAATATACTAAGTCCAATATCATCAAAATGGTGGTTTTCGGTAACAGTCGATACTTCTCGATAAAATAACACACTTTGTAACGTTTGGCATATATGACCCCCAACAACACAATGGATGTACCTTTAATTAATCAACATGTCGATAAAAGCTGCTTATTAGAAATGATACATACATTTTAAAGATACAACAACAGATACCACAGTGTAACCAAAAGACAGCACATCATAATGAGCACCTCTTGAAAAGCAGCAGTTCTAGATTTCTGATGAATTCTCAATGGTCAGAGGCTCCGTTGCAAGTTGCAAGTTGCAAGTTTATAAAGTAGCGGTTTTAAAGAATATATAATAACAAATATCTTCAATTGTTTGTCTACAAAGACCACAATAATAACGTTATGAGATTTGACAAGGGTAAGCACAGAATGACTAATTTAATTTAATTCTTATAAGCATTCTATTTCAACACATTAATCAACTAATACTTACATGTATACAACATCTACATCCAAGAAAAATATGTCTACCTTATCTTGAATTGTCTGGCTATAACCGTTTTCACGAAACTAAATTTATTTTTGTCTTGATGTCTTAAGTCTTATGTACCGATTCCTCTTTTAATGTCATGACTGCCATATGGCTTTGTAGCAGTCTCCCTGCGACATCTAGCTCGATATCACTGCCCTATATAATGTTCTCATGACATCGCAGAGGATAATAATCACTGTTAATTATGACCTCATTCCAGAATGACTTCTGCTGCAAGATAAGAAGAACCTCTCACGAGAACATGAATCAATGAGGACAAGGCGGATTGGAGCGAACAAAGAAGACAGGTCTCATCCAGATAATCTTGCTTAGCCCCATGTCGTCTGCCCAAGATCATGTCGTCTGCGCGGCGGATTTGTCGTCTGCATCGGGAGAGGTTCACGCACGACCACCAGCAGAGAGGCTCCAACGTCAAAACAATTAATTTCAGTTCTGTGTTCTTGTTTGCAGAATATCCGGCACATCCGCTACTCGGGGATGAACTGTGGACCCCTAATCAAATACACCCCTCTGGTTCACCTGTCTTATCGTCTGCTTGTCGTCTGCTTCTTCCAGATTAATGATCCTCGCGTGACAAGGTTCCTTGAGATATGGAAATCTTTATAAATATGGAACGTTTGAATAGGAACATTAACATACGAGCATATGGATACACAGATAAGAAAGCAGTTGTTCGTGTGTTAAGAAATAAATATAAATGGATTCAATTCTAAATTTGGGCTGTTAAAAATACATAATGATGATTGACAGATCAGAGAACATAAGAAGAAACTTTCACATTGTTTTAATTTACGTCCCTTCTAATTTCATCATGAAAAGGAAACATATAGTATACAAAGCATTTGAATTTATAATCCAAGCAACACATTTTAATATTTACTTGTGTGTTGCATAGTAAATAGTCGACAACAAATAACGCATAATGTTGGGATTCCAGGACAGGAGGACCAACAGGTATACGTTCTATTCTTGAACTCTCCCAGACATTATTTCTTGTATTGAAGCTGTCAAGGTATCGCGAGTGCCGATGTCATAACCGCTTCTTAAATCCATTCTTAACACATGGGTTACGATCAAAGTTACGAATTCTTAAGGCTACGAACGTTTCGAGAATAAGGCCCCAGGTCATTAATCGCTGCATACAACATACAACAAGATATGGACGTCTTACCAGACTCGACTTAGCTATATGCCTCAAAACCAAACATATTTCTTTTATTGCTCACGTGTGTACTACAGATAAGATTAAGAAACATGCATTGTGTAACACTGAATATCATTTATTTCCGTCTCTGTCAAAGAATAGAGAAATGTGCAATCTTAGGAATCCAGCTAGATGTGTTTGCAAACTGTAAGTTGTGTCTCGATGCAGTTTAGGCTACACGTACGTATTTGTAGGGTATTATAGGAATCAATTATTGGTCTCTGTGTCTATGACTGGAGCCAGCGTATTTTGTAGCAACTATTTCAATGCGTTCTCTGTGTAAGCAAGCTCACGTGGAGAATCCACGCACTACGAACTTACTGGGATAATATTTGAACAACATCAAGATTTAACTTTATATCATTGTTTCTTTACTTTCCTTGACTAAAATTTCATCATGAGATTAAACTTATTTTAGATCTAATATGTAACAAGAATCGTGATCAATATTTTAGTTGAAGTACTAAGACAATATTTTAAGAATTGTAACTTAAAGGCGGATCTTTACGGATCTAGACCGAGCCTTTAGCCATAGTATACATGTATAGGTATACCTAAATGAAAATGAATTAACATCTTAAAATGCAGAAACCAAAGCTCTGTTTTAAGTGATCGAAAGCTATGTAAACTTTTAATTTTGTTTTCCCCGACTTGACCAGGCAGCGTTAGTCTCCCTTTGAAGACCAGTAAGGTCCGGTAAATGATATTATGAGCTAGTAACCCGATGGTTAGTTATACGTCGAATATATGAACATTTACGTCTCTCCTCTGTACTTAAATGTCTTTTAAATTGCTCAACGTTCGGGTTCACACCAATAGCAGGTTTGTCTGGTATAATGGTACCTCATGTCCAAGAGATACACGTTGAAGTTCTTAAAATGTAACAAATATATTGCAAGATGTCTACTTCAGAAAATGAAGGGGTTGTTTTTGTTACATGAGAACTCCGACATAATTTTGTTTATGAAATGACTGAAGGATCCAAACCAGCGGCAATGAAAGCTGTAACCTCCCCGACTCTTACAGTAAGACCAATTTACAGTAAAGGTCATTTACAACAGGCATCTACGCTAACAAAGTCACAGTGTCACCCAACCTTCACGCAACACCTTCGATAGCTCAAGACGTATTTTGTCTACGAGGTACTCTGGGTGCTGTACTCTGCTATCAACCGGTGATCAAAATACTCCTTCCCTTGACCCCCGCCTTTACCCCGACAGCTGGGGTCACAGGGTTCAGAGGCCTCTTGTAGGGGTGATTTCTACGCAATGAGTTCAATTACACGGCCAGGCGACGCACGGTTGTAACCATGGGGTGTTATTACTCCGTGTATTGTTTCCTGGCGCTCGTATTGTTATTAAACTCGTACCACATGGCCTACACTGCTGTTTTGTGTTACTAATTGCAACGAGATATGCAATTTATAAACACGTTATACCTATTTGGTGAATGTAATTGTTGGGCGGTGTCTTCATGTTACATAATTGTATCAATATAAGGGATAAGGGTCGTGGAAGACAATTGTAACTGCGCAAGGGCGTTTAACTTTGAAATAGTTTTAATGTTCTTAACGGACGTGTCAGTGATGAACACGAAATGTATACAACAGGAATTTTCTAACATAAAAGTTAAATAGATTTTATACTCATATGTACAAGTAAGTTTAGTCACGTTAAAATTTTCATATCCGTTAAAAAGATTTTAAGCTGGTGATGAAATTGAATATTAGATATACCATTAGAACTATGTGCCATGTTACACGATGTGGATGTTCATTTACTGCAATATATTTTTCATCATATATAACATTTCCTTAATTCCATCAAAGTTCTGCAATTGTGTATGGCTTATTTTCGTTACTGCAATTGTTTGTTATGTTGACCGATAATTCTTACTTGAGTTGAAGAGTGTTTAAAAGTGAGTTTGTAAGAGGTTTTTCTCATTGAAATAGATAATTAAGTCCAAATAATGTTATGTCACCGCAAAACAAATCAAGTATTCTATTTCTTTTAATTTGTGAACAATAACAATATGATCAATATGACGATATAACAATATGACATTGAAGAAGAAGAATATTTTATTTACGTGTCACATGCCGTACATAAATATATTGACATATAAAACATGGTTATAAATAAAACAGCACCCAGCCCTCAGGATTACGCGACACGATTTTCATTTAAAAATATCAACTTCACACAATAAATATTGAATATTAAGTGACTAAAATGAAAACAATGACTTGTTATTGTGCTTCCTTAAATAAAGCTCGTTTTTCTATCAACACAAATAATCCGTCTATAAAAGTTATGACCCTTTAAACAGACAAACGCATTACTAATCGTATCCACGAGTGACAATAAGGTAGCCAAAACACAGCAAAACACGACAGGTGCTCTGCGTGATTTCGAATTACCATACCTGGTGTGACGTCACGCGTGCCTAATCGCAACAGGTAAATATCGTACATACCTTTAACTAACCACAGGTGACTCGTTTGTCGCTGTACCGTGTCTGAGAATGCCTAGTCTATAATTTATATCTAAACATATGCTTTTCTGGCTATACCTAACGTATTAGAAATTTGACTTGGTACTGCAAGGGGAACTTCTTAACCCAGTCGTATTACCGAAGAGCGGCAAATTTGACAAGTTAGCTTTTACATGTGCTTACCATGTCCTTAGTTACCTTTATCGTTAGTTTAGTTCTCTAAACGGGAAGGCATTAATTGTGTATGTTTCAGATAATTGGAAAGACAGATTGCATGAGGTTCTTGTTCAAGTACGAAAGCCTACAAGGGCCAAACTCAGTGACAACATTTTTTTTTTTTAAAGTTGTAATTACAACTTTAAAAAGCTGTATATTCAAGTTTTAAAGTTGTAATTACAACTTGTAAAGGTGAAATTACAAGTTTTAAAAGTTGTATTTTCAAGTTTTAAAAGTTGTATATTCAACTTTTAAAAGTTATATATTCAAGTTTTAAAAGTTGTATATTCAAGTTTGAAAGTTGTAATTACAACTTTAAAAGGTGTAATTACAACTTTAAAAAGTTGAATATTCAAGTTTAAAAGTTGTAATTACAACTTGTAAAGGTGTAATTACAAGTTTTAAAAGTTGTATATTCATGTTTTAAAAGTTGTATATACAAGTTTTAAAAATTATATATTCAAGTTTTAAAAGTCATATATCAGATCGACTTTATCATATATCGGATCTACTTAGTCATATATCAGATCTACTTTGTCATATATCAGATCTACTTAGTCATATATCACGTCTACTTAGTCATATATCAGATCTACTTTATCATATATCAGATCTACTTTATCATATATCAGATCTACTTTATCATATATCAGATCTACTTTATCATATATCAGATCTACTTTATCATATATCAGATCTACTTTATCATATATCAGATCTACTTAGTCGTATATCAGATCTACTTAGTCATATATCAGATCTACTTTATCATATATCAGATCTACTTTATCATATATCAGATCTACTTAGTCATATACCAGATCGACTTAGTCATATATCAGATCTACTTAGTCATATACCAGATCGACTTAGTCATATATCAGATCTACTTAGTCATATATCAGATCTACTTAGTCATATATCAGATCTACTTAGTCATATATCAGATCTACTTTATCATATATCAGATCTACTTTATCATATATCAGATCTACTTAGTCGTATATCAGATCTACTTAGTCATATACCAGATCTACTTAGTCATATTACAACTTTAAAACTTGAATATACAACTTTCTAAACTTGTAATTACACCTTTAAAACTTGAATATACAACTTTCTGAACTTGTAATTACACCTTTAAAACTTGAATATACAACTTTCTGAACTTGTAATTACATCTTTTAAAGTTGTAATTACAACTTCAAACTTGAATATTCAACTTTTTAAAGTTGTAATTACACCTTTAAAAGTTGTAATAACAACTTTAAAACTTGAATATAAAACTTTAAAACTTGAATATACAACTTTCTAAACTTGTAATTACACCTTTAAAAGTTGAAACTACAACTTTTTAAAAAAAAATGTTGTCATTGAATTTGGCCCTTGTAGGCTTTCGTATTCAAGACATTAAATGTTCTGTTACAATGAAATATCAACCGGACGCAGTTTTTACTTTAAATCTGAATCGAAGTACGAACAATACTTTTGGGATAGGTTGTGTGCTGAAAATGATAAAACCATGTTAATAATGATAATAGACTACGCTAGCTATCTATACACATGCACTGTAGTGACAATCTGTTATCAACTCCAATAAAATTACTTAAAGAAATATCCAATATTACACGTAAAAGGTCAACGCTATTGTTTAAACATTGGATTTATTTTAAAAATTGACTTTTTATTGCACTCTGGACGTTTTCTGAACGTGTAGTTTCATGTTGTTTTGAAACTAATCCAGATTATTTGAAATCAAAGTGAGATGACTGACGAGAATAAAGCACAATATCATCTTGATACATCTTCTAGATTTAGAGTCTGGCAATGTATTTATCTAGCTCACGGTAATGTAAACAACAAGATGATCTCAATACTCTAAATTTTACGATATATTCCTGTTAGGGGCAGCGTTTGAAATGTACAAGGCCCTACATGTTTGTTTATATTGAGAAATTCCCCTGAAACAGTTAATCCATGAGCATGGGTAATCTGCAGACAAAACAAAGTTATTTTAAACAGTCAGTGTTTATGTTGAAAGTTGGGAGAGAGATTCAATCGATGACCCCACGGCGTTATAAGACAGTCGTCTGTAAAGGTGGTGCCAAATCCAGCATGGCAAGTGTTCAAATGGAGGTTTACATCTAAACTGGTTCTACGTGTTTTACTTTGCGCCGACAAAACTCTGCTCAGAAAGTGGATGAAACCAAGTCCAGTAAAATACGTTGACCTTGAGAACCCATTCCACAATGTAAGGCATCTTGTAGTGTAATGCCAGTATCTGTGGTACATGCTTGTTCTTTCTCCATGTATTGTCTCAATGTTTTTTCAGTTATTTATAAAGTTCTCACTTGGGCCAATGATTCGAATATAAAACAAACCGTACTTAATAATAGATTATAATATCAATTCACAAATTCATGCTTAAGTAGATTAACGATGACATGTTTAGTATAGTCCCTTAACACCAACCCCATCAATCAGTCGTTAATACTATGATACCTTTATAACTCCAGTTTAAATGTATGTTTAAAATTCGTTATCAATTCAACATAAGCAATATTTTTTCAATGACAATGATATTTGCATATTTACGCTAAACTCTTTACCACGTTTGTACCATACATCATGGTTTTTCATTTATGTTTGTCACTGAAGGTTCCGACTCACTTGTTCTCTAAATCTATCATATTAACATTGTTCATGAATTAGACATTTCATGGTAATAAACATAAATGATAAGTTCATGTATAAATACATTTTGCCAAGTATGCACCGCTGACTGAAACTTGCTATATGCACAATCACGATGTCACCTCGTTGGCATTGTGTTGGCGTTATGTTGATGTTACGTTGGCGTTATGTTGATGTTACGTTGGCGTTTTGTTGATGTTACGTTGGCGTTATGTTGGCGTGTTTTAAGGACAGTTTCTTGGAAGTGAACCATTCCATGTCATGTAACTTGTTCAAAATCTCAAATCTTGTTTTGTGTTTATCTTTAGGTCTCAGTGTCTCGTGCTTATAATCTCACATTTAATTAATTTAACAGTTGACAAATCCTAGTGACTCTGTCAGCATTATTTTCATAAAATGGTACAATCGTAAAGCATTTAAATGCTGATAGATTGTGTCATTGGTAGACCAACTAACCGTCAGTTTCAATCTGTAGATTATACATATGATGCTGCCGTGGTTCAATTACTTCTACAAATGACGTGTTTCTTCATGTAATTGCGAAATTGTTTAACAAGAATTCCGGGATTTATTTTCAATTAATTTCATTACCATTGTTAGTTCTGTATATTTATATATGAAGGGCGTGTGTTGCACTTATCACTTTACGGATTAAACGCACGGTCTATACGTTCAAAACATAATTGCATCTATATTCACAAGTAAATAAATCAATATATTTACCGACAATACATATACATATATTAATATTTCATTATTGACGCAGCCAATATCCACCCCTCCCTAAAAACCATGTCCACCCGTCCCTCTAACCATGTCAACCCCTCCCTAAAAAACATGTTCACTCGTCCCTCTAACCATGTCCACCCGTCCCTCTTACCATGTCCATACGTCCCTCTGACCATGTCCCAACGTCCCTCTAACCATGTCCACCCGTCCCTCTAACCATGTCCACCCGTCCCTCTTACCATGTCCATACGTCCCTCTGACCATGTCCATACGTCCCTCTAACCATGTCCATCCATCCCTCAAACCATGTCCATCCATCCCTCTAACCATGTCCACCCATCCCTCTGACCATGTCCACTCGTCCCTCTAACCATGTCCACCCGTCCCTCTCACAAAGTCCACCCGTCCCTCTACCGATGTCCACCCATCCCTCTAACCATGTCCACCCGTCTCTTTAACCATGTCCACAATTCCCTCTAACAATGTCTACCCATCCCTCTTACCATGTTCAATCACCCTCCCCCCTCAATTTCTAACACCATTGTGCTTTAGCCCACGGGAAATACCTACGTGAGTTGGAAAAGTGTTCAGGCGCCGGGCTCTTCAATCTGTAGACGATCATATTTTTTGGACCTCTCATCCTTGTGTTAACTCAACTAGTATAGATCGTAGCCCCAAGCTGGTGTATATTGCTGATATGAATCAGGTAAAATGTTAATATCTTCCCGCTGTTGTATAAAATACATGATGAGATACTGTTGTCAGCTCTGTCAGATATGTCAGATATTCCGCTACAGTTCATGTTTGATGTACGGACATGATGTAGACAGATGATTAGACAGGCTGATATTGCCATGTGTCAAGGTTATGTTCTAAGTCCTATCGTATTACATGGAAAGTAATGTGTTGAGAGAATCAATAAAGAAAGTAGAATATTCTGATGTTTTGGAAATCGTGGACTTGGTTTCGGAAACATTTTTATGTTTGTATCAATATTTTTGCTTTGGAATTTATAGCGTCAGAATCATCATTTCCTTGTTTTGTTTAGTAATGCCATGATGCACAGGTTTTAAATAATAAGCTGTTATATACATTACATCGCTTTTCTACTGTTTGACAAATCTGTCTCTCTGACACAACGTTTACGTATGCTAGCTAAGTCAATACATGACTGTCAAAATCTGTCTACTGAAGATACAAATACGCATAATCCGTTTTATCCAGGACTCTATAAACTAAGGAGTCCCTGGTTTTATCGAAAAATAACGTAATTTACATTCATATACAATGCAAACGAGTGTAAGATCAATATCCGCTAGATCAAGGTGTGTTATTTCTTTATCATTGTTCATCTATATTGAATTATCACTGAATTATGCTCATAACACGACATCACGCCATGGAACATAATTTCCCCCTTCCCTTCCAACAGGAACCTGTCGTATTATTTAAAGGTTCCGCAATCTGTTTTACATGCGGGAACGACGAGTCATCCTATATTTTATTCATGAATCATACATTACCCTGAGGGTCAGAACCGCATCAAACAGTTTCCGTGATTTCGATTTCAATTTCTTTGTTCTAAGTCAATGGAGGGCAACCGTATGAGTGATAGTTATACAACCCACACATAACACACAGTGTATAAGACAGTTATTGAAGAAAAGACATTGCCTGTCATTTGAACAATAATCATTTATCAACATGCCGAGCATTACGTTCAGCAACTAGCTAGAGGCTAACTGTTAAAGTGGGTTTTAAGAGATGTTAACACTCGGGGTATCAACGCAGGCTACACGGAGAGGATAAATCACAGGGGAACCATCGGCAGCGTGTCGCCCACAAGAATGGAGAGGCTTTGGGAAATGGGCAAGGAGGGAGCTGGGTGATGGACAATCCGTCACTGACAGTAGGGAAATCCTCTTGGATTGAGTTGATCGTCTAAAGTCGTGGGGTGTCAGAAACATTATGCATGGTTATGTAAGATGGGCATTTAGGGAAACGGTATTTTGGAGTTTAGACTACTCGTTTATTGTACATTACTAGTGGTGCTCCTGGGGATAATTACATCAATTGAATTACAGTGTACTATGTTTCTACTATATTCACCGTGACGTTATATGAATACTTGTATCATTTACTTATGTTTAGCTTATGGATTACTGATAAACTCGAATAAACGTTATAAAAGAGGACAATTACAATGCTACTTATTCATGAAAATTAAATAGTCCATATATATCAATGATTGACTGCCATAGCTTTCATAAACAATATGTATATAGGAATTTACAATTACCTATCCTTGTTGAAAATCATTTTCCATCAATGACAGTATATTCTCATTGATGACATCAAAATCCCTGAAAGGCGGATGTTTGAATGAAAAGAACAACTTCACGTGATATTCAGTCACTTCTCTGTTTGACGTGACCTGTCAACCCAACCCATAACATGTCAATCAGAGCAGTTGTCAACGATCACTAGATGCTATAGGCAGTAGTTAGGATGTCTGTCACTGTAAAGTATATAGGTTAATAATATCATTGTCACAATTGTATGAAATACAAAAAATTAACCATATGTCACACTTTGAAACTATTTAACAGTTTATGTTGGCACGTGGACCTGACATTCCTGTGCATAGCTCAGTTGCCCACCATTGGTGAAGTTCAGCAACAATGGGGACGGTTCTCCGCACGGGTGGGTGACTGTTATATATCAGTGAACCTTATGCCTGGAATCCTTGACAATTGATTTAAACACAGCTTATATCGAAAGAACCTGCATTTCAACATCAAGCCGTGTATGCGTTAAAAGAATAGTATGGGTATAGATTCCCCCTTTGGTAAATATGAAAACAACCTATGAAATTACAACTCCAAGCAAGCACGTGAAAAGAGAAAATAAAGGTATTCATTAATTGAAATCAATTAGTTCAATTAGCGGAATCTTGGATGGATGAAACAGACATCAAACATGTAATGGCATGCCATACTAAGCCGATCACAAGACAGCGCTAACACAGATGTGTGGTATTATTGTATAACGTTAGTCAGCAATTGGATTGCAGCTCTTTCTCTAGGGGATTCCCCTTTCACCTTGTGAACTATCGTCATTACCATAAGAACAGATAGTCTCTAATTACTGTTACAGACACATGTCGAATCTTGGCATATTGTGGACTTGCTATATAGATGATACTGCGAGAATAGGTTATATAACGGCTATAAATCAGCACATAATTGTATACAAACTTTGATGATATATTGAATCCTAACTGATGGCACCAAGTCTTTAATTATTCTAACAAACACGTGTCATCTTGATGATACATCGTTTACTTCCCGAGGTCGGCCTATAGTACGGCAGTCTGTCAGTTCGACAAGTGAGCATAAAATGACAGGGTCCGTGATATGAGTGCACAGTCTAAGGACACTTAAGAGTCTATATTTACTCGAAGGGGGTACTTGAGAGCGTAACGCTGATGGAATTGTCACCTCTTTGACAGCTTACGGTTTGTTACATCATTGCAATTACATGATTATGTAAGAATCGTGTAACGTTTGTGTAACATCACGAGAACGTGCAAGACGAGTCACCTGTAGAGCTTGTATGTTTCTTTGAGATATATTACCTTAAAATTAAAAGCAAAATAATGAAATCAATCAATGTACTCCCAAAACTTCATGTATCATCATTTTATTATATATTCTAATACATTCCACTTCAAAGATACGCCGTAGAGAGTATTATCAGTGCTTTGTAGAATCCCCGTTGCTCTTTCTGACATTTGTCTGAGAGGTATATACATAGGGCTCCGTTGACAAAAGTTTTAATTGTTGTTCAGCTAAACTATTAATTTCTGTTCCAATTCAGTTGTTTATTGGAAATACTTATTTTAGAAATGGCGAGACTTCGTGGACGTCAACCTCTTAATTTTCACAATACCGGTGGTAAGATAAAAAAAACTCTTGATATATTTGACGCATTTCACTTCAATGAACGATAATATCATATTTAAATTAAAAAATAAACTGTATTCAGGTATTAACATGATAACAAACAATAAGTTCTATCTATCCAAGTGACATTTCCTGAATTTATTTGTCAATTGTCTGATTTATAACTAAAGGCTTTAAAGGCCCATAGAACATAAGAACAGAGCACAAATTACAACATAGATCTTGAAAATCTACATGAACATATTTCGTGAGCCAATAAATCTTAACCAGCATTCCTCTTTTGTCATTCATATAAATGAGCAGTTATGATAACCCTACTCATCTGCTATATCCAGCGATTAGCGAGTATCATCTATTGGACACCTGGTTGGAAGAGATGTTATCAGTTATCATCACCGCATCACCTTCTGTGAGTGATGCAACTTCCGCCTCAAGTTGATGAAACTGATTATGTGAAGCGTTACACAATATCGTATATAAACATACGTACATAGACATCTCGTCTTGAAAACAATGAACAAGTAAATGAAGTGACAGAAATACACTTAAAATTAAAATTAGAATGTATATCCTCGCTACGACGTCAGTGAGGCAATACAGCTTATATTTTGTCCCTTCGCCTGTCCGTCTGTCCCGAAAATGTGTCTTCAACAAACCAGCTTAATTATCTTAATTAACAAGCATCCCAGAGTTTATTCGACACTTCGTGGATAACGTCAACACGAAGAAAACTCTTGTACAATTTGTCAAGGTTGGTTTGGAGATCATCGTATTGAGTTTTGGCAAAACATCTAATTTTCTTCAAAACGTCGTCACGAAGTCTTATCGGTATAAAAGTGTCACCTACTTAACAAGCCTAAACAAATACGACGTTGTTCTTACAATATGAAAAAGGTAAACCATTCATCGCCCGTGGCTTATTTGCTATCAGAGAAAAACTTTCAAGGTCATTTGTATTCCCTCAGTGCCGATGGCAAGGATTTGTTAAAGTGGAATTATACCCTTGATGGAAATTAACATTTGAGTGACAGTGAAATGCCCATATGATGTGGATGATTTACGATGTTTTAGTCATGTTCTTTCACCTATGCTCTGAGAGTACCTGCTCTAGGCTAATGACGTGTCCTCACTGTTATTCCTTGTGCAACAGAACAGGAAATGATTATCAACTTTTATAAAACGTGACAAGAAAAACAATACCCTTTTGTTTTTCGTCATTGTCATGATTGTATCCGTTTATTTATAGTATGATGATACGTTTTTCAAACGATATTCAAATCCGACCGTGTGATTGCATTTTACAGGAAGCTTATTCATAAAGGTTTTTATTACGTCGTGATACAATAGAATAATTTAAAAAAAATAAAATACGAGAAGTTTCTGTGAACACACATGGTATAACAACCTTGTGACAGTTGAATTCACTAGATAAAATAATAATAAACAATTATTTTTTTAAAAAGTGTTCGTTAGTGTTTTGAAAATAATAGACTCGTTCACTTGATGAATTATATAACAAGTTGTGAAGCCGCTGATCCGCGACAGCTCCGACGGGTTAGTTGTATACTTTTTCTGGCGTTGAGAAGGAAATGAAGTCCGTTCGTGAAAACACTGACTAAAGCATAATGAAGCATTTTGTGGAAACACTGGCCGTCGAGAAGTCTTGCAGAGGCGCCATCGTCGAATATTAGTCATGTTGGTCAAATGGGAATATTGTGATAACATGACATGCACTTGTATAAAGGCAACTCGTATATATAAAGGGCCCAAACACGACTTCTCTGTGTGCGCTAGTTGTATCATCAGTCAACCCTGCCTACTGGGGCATACACACATAATAAGACATAAAAGCTAGTTAATGAAGTAAGTACGATATGGGCCGCATAATCCTATGTTTGTCATGATAGACTGCCATGCTTTAGAAACATACATTCGATATTACATTGGAGGAAACCATCAATGTCGTTTCGAGACATATCCCTTCATCTTGTATACATGGACCTTCACTTATCTCACCGGCGAGTTTATTTTTACCTATTACGTGTATGATGACTCACAAATATCATTGTCTACGCCTGTTACTAAAAACAGAAGATCGTGGACGTCATTTCCGGCGTGTTTCATTGCCATGTGAAATGTGTTTGATAACAAATGTCAACGCTCTGACACATGTAGGTGTCATCAGCTGTCCGCATGAATGGGTGTCACAAGCATAATAAAATAAAAACGACCAACTTCTGACTGATTGTGTTTATCTGGGATCGAAGTCGAATTGCGTCGAAATGTTCTTTCTATAAGCGATACTTTAACCCTTTTAGCTCTCCGGGCCTATATTAATATTTCACATCATGACAGGTTGTAACTATTAATATTATTGTACTATTCAATACGATAAGACAATATATACAAAGGATGGTCTTCTTCAACGAATCTGCAATCTCTGCAGTTTGGTGTGCGGACAAAACCCCAATGGACAAACAGGATAAAATGGACAAAATCTCTTTGAACATAATGCCCTTAGACAAAACCAAAACCCCGAAATATTTATAATCAAACATAGCCATTCAACAATTGCCTCTGGTCATTACAGATTGTTTTATTTTTGACAAATAGAACTAATATGCCTTTGATCAGAAGTTTATTGAGAGAAAATTTTGAGAAAAAGATCAAATCTTCATCAAACAAATGCTGACGTTGCCAAATCCAAACTTAAATAAAAACATCAAGCTCCATCTGCCTCAGTTAAACCGGCGAAGATTCAATTTAATTGAAACTGATTGAAGTGCTTGTATCATTATCAACGCATAAATAAATAAATATTGATATCAATTTTCATAGTCATGTCTTTTGTCTTTTGTAGAGATGTCGGACATGACTTGACATAGATCGACAACATTCCACAGACAGATATACAAACAGTCTGTCACATTTCTTTCGAATATTCTTAAATGACACATTTTTCTTCCTTTAGTCGCGTTCTTAAATCATTGTTTGCCATCACCAAACAGTGATCAGCTTTATAATAAGCGCTTTGAGAGAGCGTGTCTCGTCTACTTGCCAACATAATTCACCGGCGTTATTTCAGCACAGGTGAGAGCCCTTTGAACTTTGCCGCGACTAATTAGTACAGGTGAGATGCAGAGATGTCGATGAGACCGAGCGGCCGATTGGGTTTAGTTTGTCGCAAACATCACGAGACTGATAACGTACTATTTATGTCATTTCGGCCAGATGAAACGTACACTTATAGAGCTCAGGGCCCGTGTACTAAACAGCTATACGGTAAAATATTGATATAGGCCAAGTTCACCGTTTTACATATGTGTGTCGGTCCAATCTGTCGTTCATCTGTAGTTATCATAGACAGACAGACAGACAGACACAAACTTTTTATCATATGAAATTATCGACCCCTTGAGCGCCGATTATGGAAATGTTTCAAAGGAGTAAATTGTACAATAATATGTCGTTGATTATTAAATGGTATTATATCAATGGATGTTTTAATATCCTGATATTGGAATTGTTTAGGTCTACATTACTAAATTAATTATTTCCTCCGATGACTTAGCACTATATCTCCGACAGTTCAATGAACTTTTGGATTTAGATTAATTGAATTCCGATTGATGTAAATCTGTGTCCTATCTGACCTCGACAAACTCGAGTTTGTCTAACGATAAATGCAAATACCAAGAAGAAAAATGTTGGGATATTAATATCGCTTTGGGTGATCCCAGGTTTACAAGACGCTGGTAGAGATATTGAGCAAATAGCAGAATCACCTGTTTAACGCTGAAGACGACAAAGCTACAGTTGGCTTAAAACCATAAATTCTGTTGACACGCCAAGTGTGCTGTGTTCGACTATCAGGAGCTCTTGTCAATGAAGAAATTAGCCTTCATCAAATTCTTTTGAAGTTGCAAGAGATTTTCAAAGGAAATCCACTCCGCGGTTAGTTTGGCACCGGAAGATAGGGGATTGTGGGATTCGACAGAATGTTTTTGAAAATATATGTGATTTTTCATTTATCCGTTTCCGTTCTTGTTGTTTGATACTGAAGGCAATTTTCCACTCAAACGGTTCAGACGAAGAGACAAGTACAAGACACGCAGATCCAGAGGGTACTGAACTTCACTTCTTGTATATACGTACTCATGCAGATATTATTAATATTTACCAGTTTGGCAGTATTGCAATTGTACATGGTAGACATTGAATGATTTTGGGTTTTCCACGTGACGGACTCTTTATTTCATTTGTTCATTCAACTTCGATGGAACGTCAACCAATCCCCCCCCCCCCCCCCCCCCCCCCCCCCAAAATAAAAAAAAAAAACAAAAAAAAACGCTACGCACGAAAAATGGGAGATATTGAAATATTCTTAATATTATTACTAGAAAAAATATTCACAGCATGCTTCAAGAAAAGATTTTAACTATTTTTATTTATATTGGAATAATGGTGTGTTCACGTTCCTGAAAAAAACCCGCTGTTATACAATCGTCGTTTCATAATCTCCTACTAACTACAGTAGGCGAGTGAAATAGAACATTAATGAATTTAAGTCCACGAAGGTACAACATAGAACATTTAAAGTGATATACACACGTAATTGTAATCAAATACACTCAAATACTCATCTTTAATATTTCCTAGCAAAATGTTTCGACCGTTTCTCCGTTCCCTGTTTGCCCGTTTCTTTGATTCCGCCGGTCGGTTTGTTGCATATAACTTGATATTGTGAGAATAAACCTTGTTGTCTGCAGAATGTCATTATCACAATATACCAGGTATTCAAATATTTCTTTGTTTCTCGAAAAATTATTTTGTACATGCTCAATCATACTTTTATGCGATATGATTGACTACAACTAGTTCTGCAATGTTTAAATGCGACCTATATTGTATAGACATCACAACAAAATGCTGGCTTAAATATTTAACCAATCTTTGTAATACTTTGAAGCCACGCACCTATATTACAAAACTAACTAAATCCACATGCAAATATACTTTGGAAAAAACTTTAAGGAATCAATTCATTATAAATTATCATTTCAATCATCTTATACAGTAAAATTTCACTTCATATTACATCATATCATACCATACTATTTTATTCATGTTATCATATCATGCTCATGCCATGTTCTTAGTAAGTTCCCTTGAAAGATGAAAGTTGCTAACTTGCGAATAAGAAAAGTAGTATCGATATTTAATAGCAACGAGAATTGTAATATTTCAAACTAATAGTAATAACATATCCCTTCAGGACAAGCTTTTATGAATGCTAATTAACAGCAGTTAGCCATCACCAATAATACATAACGGCATGACTGTTCAATAACGGTTTGATGGGTGATAACGATGATATTAATGTGAAATATTAACAGGTGTTAACTGACTGTACGTATATTGCAATCTGTACTAAACGGTAGATAACATCACGTGTGTTAGAATGACGTCATTATGGACGGATGGGTCTCACATGATCGCTATTAATGAAGGATTTACACCCATTGTGTGTTATCTGTTAACCATGATCACGTGCCTTTGCGTAACATTCCGTTCAAACTTTCTAAACTCCATTCGAGACGATATTTTAGTTGAATTTCATTATTATGAATCGATTGAGTTAATCTTATATGAAGTATATACCCCCCCCCCCCTTTTCCCAACATATTTACATTAATATTTATGTATGAAATATACGTATATAGGTATATAGGTATGTATGTATTTGTTATTCTGGTCTTTATTAAATATGAAAAGAAGCGAGGAAGTACATACAATTAGTGTATTATAAGTTAAAGCTTAAGCAATGAAATGCCCTCTGAAAGTTGGCAACAGATAAACGTTGCTAAAAGTCTAATTCCACCCTTTCCTGTACCTACACTGAGAAACGTTAATATATACAAACAAATCTAGAGCGTTACTTCACCTCAATCTCCTCCGTCCACTTTGTTCAATGTTGACCACGGAGCTAGAGATAAATCTTTTAAACACATGTGCATCAATATACATTGTAAACCTTCATGGTTTAGCAATGTGATGTACTGGGTAAGTTCTTAATCAGAAATGTCTACATTTGAATTAGGAAGAGTACATTGAAATGGAACAGATTGCCAATTCAGTGCAAGAGATTGAGCGGACATGTGGCTTATAGGGCGAAACGTTAATGTATTAGTATGTGTTTTTGAAGTTAAAGGACAGACCTGTGTTGTGGTAGGATCAAGATACACTGCCAGATATCTCATAAAATTGTTTTTGAAAAACTTGCAAATAGTTGTGACAAATGCCAAAATAAATGGACCAGTTCAACAAATAAAAATTGTCTCTCAAACCAAACAATTGTCTATTTCTCTATACAACAGCGCCTTCCCCGCAGGGGTAACTAAGATTAAACATTTTCCAAATAATTGATTTAATTCAGACCCATGTACATCTGAAACTGAAATCGTCTAAGCTGTCAATAGGATATGCATTTTCCTCGAGAACACGTCATAGTGTCCACAGTCTTAAGAATTGTTCTTAGATTTAAAAATACTTAAAAAGCTTTATGAATACCGGCCCTGGTTACAACTAAAAAGCTTTATGAATACCGGCCCTGGTTACAACTAAGAAGCTTTATGAATACCGGCTCTGGTTACAACTAAGAAGCTTTATGAATACCGGCTCTGGTTACAACTAAGAAGCTTTATGAATACCGGCCCTGGTTACAACTAAGAAGCTTTATGAATACCGGCCCTGGTTACAACTATTGTCTTACTAGGTGCAGTTTACCGTACTGATTGTGAAACTAATTACATGGCCTATTCCCCGTCTTGTTTTGATAATATATTATATGATTTGGATAATTATGATAGTTTAAGTGTGTGTATGGACACGAACAGAAAACCAAAAATGTCAAATCAGATCAGGACAAAATACAAAATGACATATATCTATATTCGTATATTGCATGGTGTCTTAATGAGGGTTAAAACTTTAAATATGTCATTATTGATACGTTTTTTTTTTTTATAAAGTTTAAAGATATAATATATTCAAATCGACTTAATAAAGAGCCCTTATACGACTGTACAAAATATCCTAGTATTTTTGCAATTCTTCCTACCAGGTAATGCGTCTATAAATAAAGCACTTTAACACAAACACCTCGCTCAATATAGTTTCAACTGCAAAGGTTTGTTCTAAAAACATATTCAAAATCACAATTGCATTGATGTTGAATGTAGTGCTAATAATGGTATTATTAACTTGGCAAACAGCGAGCATTGAAATGCGGAAGTTCTCAGGTAAATGAAATCAGGCTGTGTGTGAACGAACCTGCGAGGTGCCGCCCCTGAAACAAACACTCACTACCTACAGTATAAGTGTCTGCTTGTATGGGGTGATTTGTGCATGTACATAGTGCATTGAGGTCAAAGGTCCACTATTTGGAAGTGCACTGGTGTCAAATATGCCCCAGGAACAAAACTAATGGTAAGCAGAATATACAAAGTCAGTTAATCTTCAGTAAAGGAGGTTGGTTAAAGTTTTCATGCGTGTATGTGCTGCAATCTCATCAAAATCAGATCGTACACTGTAAAAATGGTGTTTAGGATGTAAACATAATACTAAGCGCGTATCTTGTCCTGTTTTTTTTACACGTTTAGACCCCTAAACACGTTTAGCTACATGAATGTGTTTAGGAATGTGTTTAGCACCTAATCACGTTTAGCTACATAAACACGTTTAATAATGTGCTTAGCAACTAAACACAATCCTTAACACATTCAGGTAGCTGAACGTGTTTAGGGGTCTAAACGTGTAAAAAAAACAGGACAAGATACGCGCTTAGTATTATGTTTAGCTTTCAAACAAAACAAAACCATACAATCCAACACACCTGAAAATGAAAGCATTGCAAATGTACAAAATATTTCAATCAATGAAGACCAATTGTATATCTTGTAAATTAAAATGCTATATCAAATCACCAGTGGCTGTTGAAAACAGTTACAAGTTTCAATGTTACACAGTCATCGCCAAAACATTCTACTACTAATGTAGTACTACTACTAAAAGTATATCAAACAGACATAAATATGGTCTGCATTAACCTCTTTTAAGAAAATAAAGACTCAAAATAGGAATTTCTCGAAAAGGTTTATTAAAAGTTATGTATAAAATAACCATATACACCAAGAACACTCCTCCAAATTACCAAATATTGTATTTATAAGATAATCATTATTCTCATAATATAGATGGATAAAAGGTATCTAAAGATAAAATATATGCCTGGACAATGTTCACTTGGCAGTTAAATTTTCAGACACAAATATTTTTAAATTGGTTTTAGAATCAAGGCATATAGCGACATTGTTTAACAAATGATTTTCTGTACATGAATTAACAACTAAATAAATCCTTTAAAATAGGTTTGGGTGCTTTCTGGATTTTTTCCAAAATAACATTTTCACAACAAGTTTTTTGTAGTTTACTCCCTTTAAAACATCTGTATTAAATCCAAGGATTTGGGAGGTATTTGAGATTCAGGAAGGTCGTTTGTAAACTGCATTTTATTTCCTTTGGCATCCTTCACCTGTAACATGAATGAATAAACTTTTAGTTTACCGTCGTAATGCAACATGACAAAAAATAACACATTTTATGAACATATCGTGTCTCCTGAAAACAGTTTTATAAAGGAAGTAAAGTGAAACATGTCATAGAGGAACTCATTTGGGTATATACAAATGGTTGTACACAATTAACTGACATCAAATCCAGTGATCAAATCAGTTTTAAAAAACTTTAATGTAGTTTAGTGGGACTTCAACGTTTTGTAATAACTGATTCTGTCAGGTTTTGTTTCCTACAAAAAGGGCAAAAATTAATATAAAAAAGACAGAATAAAATGGCAGATACAAGCAAATCTTTTACCAAAGCATATTTATACAATAGTTGGTCTTTATAATGTAATGTAATAGTCTATATATTACTTAAATACAGTTCATTTGTGAAAGTCCTTACATAAAGGAATTTAGTTTACTCACCACAACTGAGTGAATGCTTACAGTTTCTCCTATTTCTCCATCACAGCATCTTTCTTTTCAAGGCAGAATGTCATCAGGAAAACGTCTTCTCCAACTGCATAACATAGATACATCTAAATATACTGGTCTGGTCCTAAATGAGCTATACGAGCATTAACCAAGTATTTAATGAACATATTGTCATATGCTCCTTTCAGAACTTATTTAGTAAATACAATTGTTAAACGTCTATACCCTTATTACACATCTTAATTCAAGTAATTCAACACAACCAGTTACACTAATCAAACGTCACTACACTGGACTGTGATAGTAACATGTGGTTTATGGATATTACTTTATTTTAGATCTATAAACATTATCACAACCCTCATATATATCATTTATATAAATAACAAATATTACTTAAATATTTATGTTACTGTTGGTGCTAAGCATATAATAAACTCCTTTGACAAATGAAAACAACATAGAAAGCAATCGGACGACGTTGTGAAATCTCAAATGAACCTACCTCAAAGTTTTGGCTGGAACCATAATTGTGTCGTTCAGGGAACATAGAGACATATATTCGCAGTAGCATCAACTTTTGGCTTCATGTGCACTTCGAATGACCAGAAACGTGTGCATCATCAACGTGTAAATAGACAAGAGGATGCTGGCGAAATATGGCGGCCACAGGGATACACATCTGTTCTTAATTAACTCTCGCGCCCAAACTGACCGATGTAATCCGACCCATTGGGGAAATTCTCAAACATGTTTAGGAAAGTGTTTAGCTACTGGTGCAATGTCTGTCTAAACACGTTTAGAAATGTGTTTAAAAGCTATTCATGTTTTAATAACAGATGTAATATCGTCCTTGTGTTTCGCTATTAAGCACTATCCTAAACATGTATAGCATTAAACATGTAACGGTGGTGTTTAATTGCTAAACGCGATTTTTACAGTGTAGTTAAACATTTACTTATTTTTCGTGAACATCATTAGTGTGTGTATCATTGAGTATAACATAGCGTTAAAGACACGTAAGAATGACTTTTTTTTTATAAAGACAGATTTTCACACCAAATTACCAGTTTATTACGAGCATCATTGTGGTTTACATGGTTACGGACCTTTATACATGTTTCCTAACCTTATCTCTATCCAGATCGTGTGATGGCCACACGACACACGTAAATGTGTTCATAATGTAAACCATGGATTACTTCCTCTCATGCCTGATACCATTCTGAGAGCTGAATCGTGCATGTGACTTCCGTGACATCATCCCAAAGTCGCCACTTCCGGAAGAGTCAAAGGAAAACGGATGTGAATTGTGAATGGTTTCATTCATAATGGCGTGGAGTTGTTGTTGAAGCGGTAACTGTTTGTTGCTGAAACCACAGACCTGCTTCATTCTCACGGCCAGAGTCACGACATGACCCGACGTTAGAAGTCAATCATGTCTGCAGATTAGCGGAGTGTTTGTCTTGCAACGAAAAACGTCAAAGCGTTGCTTTTATGATGAAACGCTCATTGTCAATATGAATTAATACATGTGTGCTGATCCAGCCCTCTTCACAGATAGTCCAGGGCTGTATGCTTCCATACTCACCCTTCAGTGATGGAGTATTAACTTAGTTCTTGTCCATGTCTCACTGCTGGTCCAATACACCGATATCTGCACGATCATGTAATGCGCCATGCAACTTTCACGAACGAGTGCGTTTAGTATTCGCCAGTCTATTTATGGAATTAAGCTAATTAATAAATTGTATTATAACACACCATACGCAACAACCCTATTTCGTTTGAAAATTGGACATCGGAGAAAAGAAGTCGCGGAAGTGATTTGTGCAGTCACAATATAGTGTCGAGTGTTGTGTTAACATACACTTGCAACAAGTAAAACGTGATCAACTCAACATATATCTTTAACATTTGGATAATGGACTACGATGCTTTATTTGCTTATGTTATGTATTGCTATGTTATGTTCTGGAAAGATATATGAACATTCGTTATGCAATTTCGTTTTGAACATATATAAAATAAATAGTTTGTAAAACCAGCCATTTACAATAGTTAATCTGGGCTTATTGAACAAAAAGATAACATTATCATTCTATTTCTGGAAATTGTGAACAAACCAAACCCTGCCCATTACATGTATCAGCTCCATTATCACATACATTTCATTGGCGGTTGCGATTATTTCAGTCCGTAATTGAGATGTATTCTCTGCAATCGATTCGCATGTTTAGAACATTTGTAACAAGTTTTTTTCTGTAGTTTCTATTTAGAAAATGACATGCTTCCTTTAATTTGCATTATCAGTTGTTATATGAAATGTTTTACAGCAATAATTGAGATATATGACAATGTGTTTTAACGTGTATCAGGCCTTTAATTCCAAATATAAAGTTCGACTCTTTTTTTGCTTACGATACAGAATTGATCATTTATGACACTTGACAAGTATGACATACAACATGCGTGTTTGAATACCATTCGGATTGCTTTGGGGAGACCTCGTTATTTCGTGTCACCTTGACATACTTGGGTCATGATGACATTGCACCGTTTCTTGACAGTAACTTATCGTAATTCACAAGGAGAACCAATGAAGGGAACCATAACTAATGGTTTAGTGTTTACATTCATGAATGGGATATGAATGGGCTGTATGACGGGAAATAAACTCCCCAGGCCAGGAGCAGATAATTATATCACGCAGTGCAGAAGCACATTAGACAGATCAGAACAGAGGTGCATATTGTGCATAAGGCGCGTTACAGGAAGTGGGACGAGAGGGTCACGCGAGATGTGTAAACAAGGCGAGAGTGCACAATTCTTTCTTCATAAGGAAAATCGTCAGTATTCACACATATTAATGTACTGTAACGACGCGGTTCGTTTATACAATAATGAATGAAGGCGATCTAAGAGGAACGTCTCACAGTGATGTCTATTAGCTGGGATCTAGGAACTGCTGACATCAAAACACTCGTATCTCCACGTATATGGAAGCACAGGTTATCTCAACCACACACACATCTTCAAAAAAATTATCGACACGGTTGAATATACTTAAAGTAAAGTATTAAAGTGTTTTTAAATCATGGGCTTTCACATAAAAATACAAAACAGGTATGTTTGCATGAACTCACAATTGAGAGCAATTTACACACCGATACGTATACGTTTATACTGCCTATATGATTGAGGTGGGATTGTTTTATATACTACATAAAAAACGCTCCATTGTCAATGGTTGAGTATTATAGATCAAGAGAAGAATTTTTAAAACTTTAATCTTGAACATTTCAGAGTCCTTGCTGACTGTTTCGTTGAGTATATATTAAGGAAACTTGATATGTATTTGATGCCTTTATTTCGGCGATATATTGATAGGCCGAGCTCAGTTTAAGATGTTATAGTGTAAGTGCGATTTCTCCAGTTAACAGGTTCTCGTGAAGTTGTAGGGATGTCCTACTCCGCCGATAGCACCAATCACTCGCATACTGTCAAGTTTACTGGCTTATCCATGTGGAATATGTTGCAATAGCCTTTATAAACATGTACACTACATGTATATACCGGTACATATATAGAATATTTAGTTAAACATCTTGTATTAAAGTATTGTATGAAATATTGAAAATTTCGGAATGGTAATAATATAATGGTAATATTTTTTTTCAGAATGTGAGTGTGCAACAAGTCGAATATGTTGCAATACGCTTAATAAACCTGTATGTTATCTACACATATTCATGGAGTTAATAGACTCGAGAACATAAATTAAATCAACCATAATTACGGGTATGAGGGCAATGTGCAAAATAAATAAACATCTACATAACCATTACGTTATATAATATTAACACGTTTGCTACTGCGCCACAAAATGCATTCACTTAAAAGTCATGAAATGATTCTGTAAGAGCAAAAGAAACAGAAAAAACAGTGATGAAAGCTCAGTTTAGTTTTGATTTCGTTTTGTGCTACAATTAACAAACTTGATGATGGACATTTAGTTATTATCAAATCGTCCTGCACTAAGAACCTCGTTAACTAACTATTATTACACGAACAATAGGACAACACACACGTGACAGGATTGCTAATTGAAAAGGGATTTTTAAATTTGATAATAATAAACATTTAAAAAATGATAGATAAGCATTTCACTTGTCAACCCGTCATGTATATTTTGCTCAACAAAGAACCCTGTGTATACCTCGGTGTCCTTGGATCCTGTTCATAATGAGCCTTGTTGTCGAAGGTAAACATATCTATAACTCACATATGCTTCTATAGACCAGTAATCCTCTATTATAACTTGTGTGCATTAGGGTGAAATTTATATCACTTTTTGTCAGCTACCGGATGAGCTCGGAACAAACCCAGCCTTGTCTGGTGTGTGAAACCAACTACCCGTAGCTTTGTGTAAACTGGTTTTACAAGGGTACATGAAAGAAAGCTCGCAGATTGATGTCATGAAGTGTACAAACACTTATGAGCTCCGTGGCTCGATACCCATAAATGTTTCCTGCTTGTGACCTGTAGTACTCTACTCTGTACACTATGTATCAACCAAGTTATCTGGTCATAGGGTTGTAATGTTTCCATACAAGCTTGAAGGGACCCTTGGCACTCTTCCTTGACTCGACCTCCAGGTGACTGACATCCTGTCATTTGTTAAATTATGTTACTTTAAACTACTCTTATAAGCAATTTATTGTTATTTATTACTTTTAATAACAAACTATTGATTAGTTAGTGGTTGAAGATTGAAGTGAATGAAAGAGTGACAGGTCCATTGCATGACATGCTAACGAATTTCATAGGATGAGCAAATGAAAATTCTAAATCTCTCTCAAATGATTTGTCAATGACAGTGTCAAAGAACATTCAACAGTAACATCTTCCAAAAGTAGAAACATACTACGCAGATCCAGTATATTACAACATCAAATTATGATATAAAAACTCGTGACGTGGATTCGGATATAAAAGTAACGTCGATAATACAAATATCTTTATTTTACCAAACTAGTAAATACAGTAAGCACACGCGCGCATGACAACTATAAAAGTGATCCAGATTGGACGTAGAGTTTAAACATGCATGATGGCTACCTTAATCAAGCAAAGGATATACGATGACCGAACTGACCAGTAGAAATAAAACCAAGACAAATCCCGAGGGACAACTGACCACTACTGACAGCCCCTGCACGTGTTTGCCCGTGAGAGACGGACCTGATGGTAGCACTGTATCTATCTACAGAGAGATTAGCAGTGGTGGGGGTGAGGGCACTAGCATTGGATGGTTAAATAAGGACAACAATGCTTGTTTTTACTTAACAACGGAGCTGAATATGTATGGCTTCCTCCAAGTCTATGGTCTCCTGTATTTGTGCTTGACTTAACTGAGAGACCAGAATAGATTCTCCAACATCGACGATTAAGAGTTAGACCGTGTCCAGAACATGGCACGTAAATCAAGAGCCATTTTGCCATTACTAAATAACCAGTACAATGCATACTGAGGTCATGCTTTTGTTACATTCTGTTAAGTGTTACATTTTAATGTCCGCATTTGAAAATACCAGAGTCTTGCGACAGCAACAGGACCAAATTCAAATTGGTTTTACGAAACCATAGAAGAGGAATATATTGACAATATATGCTTAGTTGCTCTTAATGAGATATGAATCCTTGTGACTCTCAAAACTTGAATATTGGACTCCATAACCACTCATGAATAGTTCTAAGTTAAATGTTTAGAGCATATGCATGTATCACCAAAGACTAATAAGAATAAGCTTTAATGTGGCGTGTACATGTGTGTATTTAGCAAATATATCCTTCTTTAAGAAAGTCCTTAAATCCACAGAGTCCATTGATTTGTGTAGCTAATCCCTCCCTACCATGTGAACATGAAACAACTGTGGGTAGATCAAATATGTGTTGAGTCACAACAAGACTATACTTTAGTTGGCAGAATGAGATGACCAACTCTCCTAGGGTTATTTGGAACTACTACAAACACCATTGCAAACATGTACCAGTTTAAACGTTGAAAATATTTGACCGTGGCATTGATATTCAGACAAGTTTGACGCATTACACACATCTGTTGTCATCGTTCAATTTCAGGACCTCCATCCTCTTAGTACAAGCCATCGAAAGGAGTCGATTTTGAAATTTCGTAAAGATACATGACATTCTAGAAACAGCATATGTTAACGTGCGGTTGGCGGACGTAATCATAATGGCAATTCAGTAATTCACTGCAATCACGACGTGACTGTCTAAACATGTATGGTAATTGCCACGAATGGGTTGCATGTTTAATTTGCAATATGAATGCAGTTTTAATTATCTGCAACAATATCGTAGATGACGGTCTATTTAGTATACAGCCATAATGAGGCTTCCTGGCTATTGTTTCTGAAGGAATTTCATGTCAATGTACTAACTCATCGTAACTTGTTACGTCTGTCGTACGACGTCGTTTTGCGTTGATCTGTTAAATAATGGTGACGGAATAATTTCGACTCTGTCCTAACAACAGTAAACGTGGAGAGAAGATCAACAAACACGATAAGGATTCCTTACATGTGGATCAGGCGAGAAAGAGTCGACCATGTTGCATCATCTCGTAAAGACTGCTGTCAACATTCAGGCTGTCCTAGACGGTGTGAATTAGCTTTTAGTTGCATTCGGTTTCGGAAAACAATAATAATGTCGCTTGTGTAGGCTATAACATATTCGACAATAATGACATTGTAGGAATTCATCTTGGTGTTTGTTCATGTATAATTGAAATTTGTAGACTAAATGTTTGAGAAAAATCCAACATCATCAACTTAAATCGTATGAACAGATGAGCAATCAACGTGGATTTAGAGACAAGAGTTGTGTCAACTCCCTAAAACGAGATAACTCTAATATCTTTCTTTGAGGTCATATAAGTAAAACTTGCTTCATTCATCACATTGAATCATAAAGGATTAAGCAAATTTAAAATTCAAGCGTGTTTGTGTCAGATTATATCAGCAACACGAGTTGAGTCGGATCAGCTAGTTGATCAGATCAGATCAGATCTACACATCTATCTCAACATATGGAGGTGTCACATATCTGCCCCTGGCACTGCCAGTGTTAACCTCCGTCTTGTTACAAATCATTGCTTAAGTATGCTGCTTCTTACAAGCATCTTCACCGTGATGTTGTCGTCTTACTTGAACTCGCTTCTAGTATCTGGCCCTTTATGTAAGCTTGAACTCCGGACGTGGGTACTGATAAATACATGGCCGAACCATGTGCTGTAAGGAAGTACGGAGGATGTTATCGGAATGTCGTGATGTAATTATACAGGTGACCTTCACTGACACATAAGGTTAATGGAATATTGGATGAATGTTGTACGATGATCTTCAACACATTTGATATATATAAAATACTTGCTACTGGAATAACTACTCTTGATATTAGTTTACAAATCTATTTTGAACGTCTACCGTTTTGCAGATTGTCCAATGTTTTAGAATAAAACACTATATACTGAGGATATCGACAAAGGACGGTATGTAAGTAGGAGAGAGTACTACGTCCCAGTTTTCTCTAACTTTCTAGGTCGGCCTCGGACTAAAGCTCACGGGTGACTACCTCTTGTTATGTTTTAGAATACACAGAAAACTTCGAAAATGTTTTCTTCCTCCCTACAACTAATACGATCAGTAGTCCTTGTGTTGCTACCCCAGCTCCTGGGCAACTGTTTCTGTTATTGCTGTTACAACTACTGGTAATTGTCCTAATGGTACTGCTATTTGCATTCGTATCACGAGTTATAGTTGCATATAAAGCAAAATCAGTAGGCATAGTTAGTTCTGGTACAATTTGCATAAGTGCAAAACTGTCATTGTATCAATGAGAAATATGAATAACAACTTCTTTATTGCATGATTGCGACGTTTCATGGTATCCGTCTATGCTATTCAACTTCTTGCTGTTGTATTCCACTTATGTGTGATACGTATCCAGCTTTGTAATGTATGTCTTGCATGTGTTCATATAAGCCGTAGGCAACATGTAGTTTCGCCAATCCGGATCTCTGTTTTGAGATTCACAAAAAAACTGCATCCATTGAAGGCACCACTTAAGCAACTACAAACATCTGTCGAATTCCAAGACACGTAGAATCTGAACTTGAAATTGACCTGGTTTCTTTCTTAGAATATATTTCAAAGGGACATGCGAGCAGAAGAGAGTAGGACGACCCGGTCTCCACGTTTCTCTCTCGTGTACTTGTAAATACCGTGCAACACGTGAAGTGTCTCACAGCTCCACATTGCGTCATATGCTTAGCGACTCCTGCCAACATCCTTTGTCACAATCTCTCATTTGAAGAGAGCTTAGACAGTCTGGGTGTTGAACACTCTCTCAGGTGGGGAACCAAGTGCGTTGAGTTTTTGTCTGAAGAGAGGACTTAAATATTGCGAAACTTTCATGGAATTGTGCTGCTTCAACCTTTTTATGCATGAATTCAGCGATATTGTTCGTTGAAGGCCTGATGATTAGTGATCTACCAATATATATATATATATATATATATATATATATATATATATATATATATATATATATATTATTTATATATTTTTTTCTTGTAAAGTCCGAAGTCTTTAAATATCAAATGGGTGATATTCAAGGCAATTTACAAGTCAACTAAAGTCAAACATTGCCTATAACATATATACGTTGTATTGATGTTTCATATGGCATACATTTGATTAACTCGTTGTCTGCAACACAGTCATAATGATCAACAGTTTTAATCAACTTTACCATGGAGAAAACTATTGCTCGATAATTTGGCTACTGATGTTGACCGACTCAATAAACTGTTTGTAGGCATGGCGTCGTCCCTTGTTGAGAATTTTCTCAAGAAATTCGCCCCTAAGCTAAAGAATAATCTTTACATTAACACCGAGCCCCTGTTGACGACAGAACTTGAACTTGTGTACTACAAGAACACACCGTGCCGACCAGTGTCCGTACAGGCGTGATCGTGTCCATGTGGGCGTGGTCGAGTGTCCAAGTGGGCGTGGTCGACAGCCCTAACTACAGGGTGGACCTCTCTGTTAGTAAACCATAGCTGATGATTAAATATTGCATAGCTGCAGTTTAATAAACACGATGTTGGAGCAGCGTGCACAGTAACGGTTTAACACCTTCTAACGATTTCCTTTTAAAGTGAGACTGGAAACACTGTGAACCAATATTGGTTATCTAAATGTGTTTATAAACTATTAACCAGGAAAGCAAAGTCTTAAAGGATATCCCACCTATTTATCGCGTGAAATTATGTTTGGAGTAAAGGGTGTGTTGAACAAATGTGGCTTATGTAACAATGTTAGATAATTTTTAAGACACAACACCTTTTGTTGATCGGCTTCTTTAATGTAAAGGGTGTCACACTTTCTCAGAATCTCAGAACATTTCGTTTTACTGTGCATGGTCTTTTGAGCAATCTGTTTATTGATTGTGTTATGCTTATAGTTCAATTACAACTGTGTTTTACAAACTTTGATAACATGGATAGTTGTCATCTATTCTCCTGCATCACACATCACACCAAGATTATAAAGGCCACTTCCTGAAAGTCATTTCGACATTCGACCTTATGAGTCTAGCTGTTATCAAATAATAGATTTGCTTGTTAATTGAAACCTTGCAAATGTCCAAATTGCATGGAGACAGTTCATTATCTCATTCTTCTATTTCTGTTCCTCATTTTCGAAGGATAGCTTATAGTTTCCCTAATTTTCAATTGAGGGAGTAAGATGAAAACACAATGCAAATCATTTCGTTTCATTGACAAACAATAATAAACATATAGAGATATATCTCCATTTCCAACTGTTATATGAATATGGACACTAATAATGAAATGTCGCAAATATACATAAAGCTCAAGCGGAGCTTAGCAACCACATTCACTCATTTTTAATCGAAATTTATGGGTCTAAAATGTTTTATTACATAATTTGGAGTGAGATACTCGGTTCTATCAGTGAAATAAACCCTCTATCAAGCTACAGTGGTGATAACCTTTATCACCACTCTACTTAGTGACGATAAACTTTATCACCACTCGCGTGACGTCATCGGGACAATGTTATGACGTCATAATTTCAGCTTGCGAAGGCTGTACGTTTGCCATTTAAATCACTTCAACTCAATAAAACACAGAAAAAATGATATAATAAATAGAATATCTGTTTTTCTTTGACAAATACCATGTTTATCTCATCTCGTGAGGTAGAAAAGTTAATATATTTCACTCGTGGCTACGCCACTCCTGAAATATCTACTTTTCTACCTCACTCAATGAGATAAACATGGTATTTGTCAAGGAAAGACAGATATCTTCTATATCTTAGTTCTACGATATATGATACAAAATATGATAGCTTCATTCTATTTCGTGTGTATATTAAATTGAGAATCTCACCCAAGTGTCTTCTTATATCAAATATATCAACACGAGTTGATTAAAGTTTTAAAAAATCCGAGGCTTGCCGAGCTTATTTTTACTTTAATCAACGAGCGTTGATATTACGAGGGTGATATTTTATTTATCATTCAAAATCATTTTTCAAAAATCATTAGAAAAAAATGTAGATATCGCATGATCTCACACAAGCGATATCTACTGTTGGAGCCAGTTTTGGATGATAAAATACTAAATTTGACTTTCCGACCAAACATGTTAGCACGTTAACTCAATATAATGAATCATACTGTTTCCTTACCGTGTGCACATTTGCACTACATGCAGATGAGTATACACACGTGTTAATTTTGTCCATGTAACTGGACTTGGGGTGTTTTGCGGTCTACATGCATATGGATATCATACACCATTCTACTGATCTATGACACTTTGAGCGTTCAATTATACTATATATTTGAAGAATTTATAGTTTAAATGCATTCTGAGATATCTTTATTTAAAAAAAAAGAAGAGCTTTTCAGAATATTATTCTTTTGGGCCTTTAATTTCAATTCCAAGTGTTTCAGCTGTGTGGTGATATTGTGACTATAAGTAACCCAACATGAAATACGGTCGACTTTAAGAGTAACCGTATAATATATGGAAAGAGAGTCAGTAAGTAAACTGACAAATACCACGTTTGGACTGTCACTTACTTATTTCAAAGTTAATTCTTTAAAATATTCTCACACATTACACTTACCCATTTTCGTCATAACCATCATCTGACGCACAACAGAATATACTCAGATAAACATTCCATTTCACATGTTCATTGTTGATCAAAAACTTTCTTTATTTAATTTTTGCTTTGTAAAACCACAAAAGCATACCATAACCTTTTATGTTAAAGATACACAAATAATCCAATAAGCTATTCCGACAAGTGGAGGTGTCAAGCTAGCCAGTTAAGCTTTGACGAAAATATTTTGGCAAATATATAGTTGAACTTTGTGACGTGTGATAACTGTTACAAGTATGGTCACTATCATCTTGAATTGTGATCAAACGTGACATTAAAGGATGGAAGTGTGAAATATTTATTTTCATTCTATCTTATGACGTCATCCGCACGTAACCTCACGTATGTACGTTTACCTAAAGCAGAACGTCAACAATGAACTCGCGTTGAAAATTGCACCCAGCAAAATGTTTGCTTGTAAAAACGATTTGATAAACAAGAGACAACTGCAAAAATTAAAGAACGATGAACAGATATATACTATGTTTGCTGATTATACATAAACGTTGAAGTCGCATGCCAACGAAATATTCAAAATTAGTTCATCGGATTTTTAAAGTGATTCACAACTTGGTGTTTGGTGTAAATATTTTGGAACGTGTTACCTGCAAGATGCGTCTGCTGTGATGTCGTTTAGTCTTGAAATCTTAGATGAGTCCGTCATTAAAGTAATTAGAAAATGGGCGTGAAAGAGAATACAACTGAAATACAACTTTAACATAAACGTCTCATAAACAATAATTTTACATCCTGTGACGTCATTCTCCTGTTCAGAGCCACACATAATGCCAATGCTACTGGAAACTGCACTAGTCCAGTAACAAGTTCCATGCTCTAGCAGCAGTTAAATGCCTCTTCTGGGCAGCGCACCTTTCGGACCATTAAGTACTTATTAAATATATTAGTTGCGACGTGAACGCACAAGGGTGGCACAAGAAGGAGAGTAGGGAAGCACACAGGTCGCACAAGGGTGGCCACCAACTTCCCAATGCAAGGCATGACTCTTGCCAGTCTCCATTACTGGATGATTTAGGCCTTGCAGTATTTCCTTAAGATGTCTGTGCTTGGAAATCCGGCCTGATATGCGCTTCTGGTGCAGCGATTCACTATCTTGGCAATGCATAGAGAGGGAATTTTATGCCTTGCGTTTTGAAGTCGGGTGGTCACAGACCAGTATTTGTTATCAGCCCCTCTGACTGATCCTGTCGCGTCATTCCATAAACAAGCCCTATGTTTCTGCCTTCCATCTGCCTTCTTCAAGCCTCCTTTGTACAATCAACCAACTCGGCTACAGCTTTGTGTTTCTGTGGAACATCTTCAGTACAGTCGCCACCACCGAAACAACGTGTATGTGGTCGTTGTACGACCTGTGTAAGCTCGTGACCCTTCCGAGCGTTCAGAAGTGTTCTCAATATTTTCAAGTTTGCGACAAAGAAGGCAGAAAGGTCACCGTCTTGTGTAGGACGTATCACCGGTCACTACTGTACATGTATGAATAAACAGCATTTAAGTTCTTACCCGGTCACAAAGTAACACACACACACACGCACACGCATATATATAAATAAAATACTTCAGACGACACCTGCTGTAGATATCATTTTAATGATGACTGGATGCGTCGCATTTCGACTTACAAGTCTTTTCAACACTGTAAACAAGTCGAAATGCGACGCATCCAGTCATCATTAAAATGATATCTATACAGCAGGTGTCGTCTGAAGTATTTTATTTTTTTATATACATTTACTTCACGTGAGACGTGAATTTTTCATATATATATATATATATATATATATATATATATATATATATATATAGAAATATCACAAGAAATGTTCAAACTCTATGGCAATATACATAAAAATAAGAAAGTTGGGAAGAATTAAGTTTGGCAAACGTTTTCAGCAGGTACATCCTGTACCTGCTTCATCAGGCCGTTTAATTAAACGGCCTGATGAAGCAGGTACAGGATGTACCTGCTGAAAACGTTTGCCAAACTTAATTCTTCCCAACTTTCTTATTTTTATATATATATATATATATATATACATACAGGAATCCGGTGCGAGGTTGAGTTCGTAATAGAAAGGTCTGAATCTCGTCAGTCTTATGTCTCCACCGTGCGCCAGATAATGATCCAGAAATTAATCCTACCATCAATTAGTATATTTTCGAAATGCTTTGCTTGGTATTCATAACTATGCAGCTTTTTACACAGAGATTCCTCTGTAACTGTAAACATTAATTTTTTAAAAATTCCCCCAAAAGCACCCACAATTTGGGCGTTCAGGTGTTTGTTTTGATAATTTTAAACATGCATACAACTTAGGCGCAGAGAGGTGATTCACGTGTTCATAAACATCATGTTTTTATTTACCTACGATTTGAATTTTGAATAACAAGACCATAAACTATGGCACATCGATATCATTGAACATGTTCCTGTCATCCCAATATCTACACGTCGACTAGGTCGTCACCTATGTATATTTACAATACAGGTAGGTATTAACTGCACTGCTGACATATACAACTTCTTATGATACCTGACCCGAAACGTTGGTAGCTTCATACAGAACGCTAGTAAACAGGTAATAACTAGGTACATACGTGTATACATTTTTCTAGCGCTCATCAACCCTGACTCACCTGGGCTTTACCTGTTGTAAATTTCGTTTATCTACCTGTCCTTATGTCAAGCAAACATACGTAAATATTACCTGGACGTGAAGGTGATAATCATGCTGTCTCTCTAAAGTATCCGTCTTTGATCAGTACAGGATGTAGGTAATAGTTAACATACCAATACACTGCTGCAAATACCAGACAACTTCTATATAGAGTGAGGAACAGGCTAATGAGTGGACAGTATAGTGAATGGTTTTTAGATGTTTCTAACTTTGTGCATGAACTGGTGCGTAAAATGTATATAATATTTATTTGATGGTGTAAAATGCATTTGATATTTATTGAATGGTTTAAAATGATATGATATTTATTTGATGGTGTAAAATGCATTTGATATTTATTGAATGGTGTAAAATGCATTTGATATTTATTGAATGGTGTAAAATGCATTTGATATTTATTTAATGGTTTAAAATGTATATGATATTTATTGAATGATGTAAAATGCATATGGCATTTATTGAATGGTGTCAAATGCATATGGTATTTATTGAATGGTGTAAAATGCATATGCTATTTATTGAATGGTGAGAGATGGTAACGGAATTTATTTTGGTGTTCCAATGGTATTGACTTTTAATGAATGAGTTACATGAGTTTTAGTTAATGGTGTAAATTCTGTTAAACATGCATTACATTTGCATCATACCTTAAATTCCGGTCATAGGCACCAATCTAGCAATATAGGCGCAATACCCTGACCACCATATGCGCGCTCCAAAAAAATAAGAATATAATTCAACTATGACACGATGGAGTACGATGGTTGTAGTTCATGACAATCATCATGACACTAGTCACGTGACCCAGTCACTGTAGCAAGACGCAGTTGTTTAATCAAATGCTGAGTTCCCGAATCTCGCGGCAACAGTAGCGAGTTAGGGGCAGTTTGGTTGTTCGACGCGCCGTCTGTGTTGACTTGTTGAGGCGGCGTCATGAACGGATGTTGTCGGACGGCGGGGACTGGTCAACACAACTGACCTTCCACTGTCAACTGGCCGGAGCCTGCCGTGTATTAATACATACACACAATGTCAAGATCAATGTACGTAGCAGCCGTTTGGGCGTAGGAATCTGGTCGAGGCTCATTGGCACGTATTCTTGTCATGTTTTCAATTAGGACAGGGACATAATATACGGCGGCCGAAATGCCTTGATGGTTGCGTGACTGTCATTTTATTTCATTAGAATAGACAAGTTCAAATAAACAATTATATCATATCATTTGTAACTGAATGTTATGAAAATAAGTCAAATAACCATTGATTCCAAGTTCGAATTTAAAGGTAAGTCTTAGAAATAAAACTAAGAGGTAACTGAAAACAGTATGGATGATTAAAACCTTGAAGAACATGTTTCTCTCTTCTTGGACAGGTGTTTTGGAATATGGAGGGAAGATGAAGGACAAGTAGACTAAAATTTAGTCTATGAAATATATAATTTTTGAAATAAATAATTACATGCTTTTCAACATTTTTATTTCTAGGTCTCATTTCATGTAAATTGCTGTAGCCTAGACTTGCTGAAGGAGAACCTAGACTGTATTAAAGGCTCCTTTTTATTTACAGTCCTGAAGCTGGACTAAAGGACAAGGAATGGATTCATTTCTTAAATCAACTAAGATTTATTTATAAGAACTATTTTCCACAACAGCTTTCTGAACTTTATTGCATTTTTTTAAAATAACATGTTCTCAATTTCCTTCTCAACTTTAGTAACATCACGAGGACTCGAAACTTCTTCAATAAAATTAAAGTACCTCACTGTCAAGCCATGTGTTTTGAAGGTCTATTTAAATATACTGTTATTATAGGCATACCTTATTTAGGTGTGTATATAGCTGCGTCTGTGTCTATTTTGATACCAACAATTGTGTGATCTATGGAAAATAACAACAATGTATCTTATAATTTTTCATTGTAGGCAAAGAGTCTATGGATAAACGATTTTCTCATTGCATTAAGAATACCATACCAATCAGTACATTGTGTACGTTATATAGACATTCTCTAGGTGTGTATCCCTTTCTTGATACTGGCGTTTATATGTACAGAGAAATGTCGTATTCATTGATATAGAGGTGAGGTGAGTTGTTGTGATTTGAGTTTTTACGCCGAGAGCTTCGGTTGTAGCTATTGAACCATGGGTGGTACTGCGATGAAATCCATGCAGTGTAGCATTACACCCAGACCTTGCTGCATGTAGAACAGTTCTCTACAGCGGACAAGGATGCCGATGCCCTGGCCAAAATTAAGATCCGTGAACAAAGAACTGCCATATGGTGAAGTCTACTTGTTTATGACGCCATGGTTGGTTTTTGAAGCGTAGCATTGTGATGTAAAGTAGTTGACGATGACAGGGCATTGTGTAAAATCTACTGTCAAGAGGGTGTGTCATGGGGCACAGTGGTTTTTGTGATAAATGTCCAAACCTCTAAACGACCACTCAAAGAAAACTGCCTACAGTCTAAAATCTACATGTAACATTCATCTGATGGTAACGTGAAAAGATAAACTCATCACCAATAGGGCATGTTCTATTCGAGTCAGTACCGTACAAATATACATGATAGCAACGGTTTGGCATGATATGCTAGCCTATAAAGCTCCATGGCGCTGGGCAGTGTATAATATGTACACACGCCCGTTAGCTTTGTAAACAGGGCTGTGGTCATCTGGTGTTGACTTGAAGCTTGTTGCAAACAGTCCATGTCTCTATATTGATAAGCAGATCAGTTGGGCAGATATACCGCCTGCAAAATCATGTATCGCCTTTTTGGAGAATGTTATGTTGTGAACACAACGTTTCATATATGAGCTGCCGAAATAATATATCTTTGACATTGGCGTTGACACTGTTGTCTATTCTTGCAGTCACACAAAGATTGTTATTACCATAGGGAGAGGCGAAAGCATATTTCATATGGCGATTGTGAACTTTTGGTAGGCTATATGGAGATTTATTTTTAACATGGGATCATAAGATAAATAGAGGACACTGAACGAGATTCCGTTTAATATAATTTTTATTCAACTAGATAATGATTTTGTAATAAACGAGCGAAAGCGAGTTTGCTACAAAATCATTTATGAGTGTAAAATGGTAATTAATGGAAGGAAGTTAAGTATTATGTTTATTACTCGCCTGAATTAATCAAGCAAAACTACAAAACAAACAGTGTGCTCAAAATATTGAATTACGAGAGCCATGTACAACTGTGATCTTGTCATCGTTTACATATACAATCACAATGCATGCATGTCAAGTAATGTAATATAGAATAACTAAGGATCATAAACAGAATATCATCCCGTGGTCCAATTTTAAAAAAGAAAATATATAGAGAATCCCACCAAAATGTCTTCTGATATCAACACGAGAGATAAAAGTTATCAACTTATCAACGTTATCAACCAGTGTTGATATTTTTTAAATTTGAAGACACGAGGGTGAAATTCTATTCACCATCTAAAATCGTTCATCATTACTTTCTAAAATAAATGTAAATCTCTGAACACAGCAATGACTTTCGTGATGGCACTGTGACTGTGACCACAAATTATTTTATCTTTTCTTACATTAAAATACTAGTTTCTGATTGGCTAACGGCCGTTACGTTCTTTCTAATGTACCCCGTCAGTCTCAAGGTGTACAAATTTCATGTACCCCGCTGTCATAGTAACAGCTCCTAGCTAAGAGTAGGTGTCGCAATATGGTCAGATGACGTTATAAAATGAGGCACGCGGTGTATGGAGTTTTGAACAGTTCGACAAGCTGTTTACAAGTCTATTAATTACAAACTTAGTTTCGCCTTATTTGCTGCTTGGTTTGGGAACAAATCTTTTTTTGCATTGCTTGCACACTCAATTAAACTAATATTAACTCATTTTCAGGCATTTAAAAGCTTGTAGTAATACGTTATACGACTTTTAACATTTCAGTCAAGACGGATGAGGCCATTTTGTTTACGTTTAGGGTCAAGGTCATTCAAGCTATATCAGCTGATCAGTCACTAGCAGTCAAAACACAATAACTATACTAGTACAAGTTTTTTTGACATGACGGAAAGATAAATACGTTGAAGACTACTCCCTCGGGTATTACGGTCTAATGTACCATCTTTGTACCAGCGCATCCCTCGACTGATGGCTCGGGAGACACTGGTACAAAGATGGTACGTGAGACCGTATTACCCTCGTGAGAAGCATACAACTTATAATGTACCACTGTTACCATATATATATATATATATTTTATTAGTATATATATATTACGTCTTGGCATTGTGATGTATAAGGTTTTTGACGTCATAGCACTATGAGTCATTATTTGATGATGTAAAAGCATCATGATGTCATGTGGTTGATGGGCATAATACAAAATCAACTGTCAAAACGATCTTTTATAGTAGGTATTTCTTGATCTCACACAAGCGGCATCTCATGTGAAGAGAGTTTTCTATGAATTCTCAGTCTGATTAAAATCAACCGTTTCCCAAAGAAATACGAACGAAGGGATACGAACTCTTATCTTTCCTTACAGTAAAATACTCGTCGTCGATTGGCTAACGGTCGTTACGGTTTTTTCTCTTTCTTATGTACCCCGTCAGTCTCACGGTGTACAAATTTCATGTACCCCGTTGCCATAGTAACATCTCTTAGGTAAGAGTAGGTGTCGCATTATGGACAGATGACGTTATAAAATGACGCACGCGGTGTACGGAGTTTTGAACAGTTCGATCATCTGTTTATGAGTCTATTAATTACAAGCTTATTTTCGCCTTATTTGCTGCTTGGTTTGGAAACAAATCTTATTTTGCATTGCTTGCACACTCAATTTAACTAACATTAACTCGTTTAAGGCATTAAAAAGTTAAGCTTATATTAATACGTTATACGACTTTTAAAAATTCAGTCGAGACGGATGACGCAATTTTGTTTACGTTTATGGTCAAGGTCATTCAAGCGATATCAGGTTCAGCTGATCAGTCACTCGCAGTCAAAACGCATTAACTATAATAATACTAATTTTATTGACATGACGGAATGATAAATACGTTGTATACTTCTCCCTCGGGTAATAAGGTCTCATGTACCATCTTTGTACTAGTGTCATCCCTCGGCTGAAGGCTCGGGAGACACATGTACATGAGAACGTATTACCCTCGTGAGATACTCAATTCTATCAGTGAAATATACCCTCTTTCAAGCTACAGTGGCGATAACCTTTAATTTAAATTTAACTGTATTTTTTCCTGTATCAAATACATAATAAAACAATTATGGACTGGTGAATTCGGTCAATACCTAATTCTATGGACCCGAGAAAACAATTTTGACCGCGGACTTCGTCCCTGGTCAATATTGTATTCTCGGGTCCATCAAACAGGTATTGACCTCATCACCAGTCTATATTTGTATACGCCTAATAATAAAAAGAATATATGTTTTCCTTGACAAATACCATGTTTATCTCATATCTCTTCTACCACACTCGATGATATAAACATGGTATTAGTCAAGAAAAGACAGATATCCTCTATATATCGTTCTTGCGGAGACGAAATCTATAAAACCAGTTCGTATCCCGGTAGATGCAATATTTTGCAGACTTTATTCCTCGGCACAGAGTCGATTTTAATCAGACTGAGAATTAAACCTTTATCATCCCGTCCAGTGTCCGAAAATCTTGCGCGGAATTAGCATTCTTCTACGCGAGTGTCGACTGCTGAATGCTGTCACACGTGTCCCTGACGAGTCTAGCGCCAGGATATCCCGTACAGGGGGTCCGAGTGGAATGTTCATCTTCAAGCACAAACCGTCAGTGACACGCGTTTCCATTATTTTGATTGGCTGGTCAAAAGAGCAAAGGTCATAAGGAGATATACATGTATGTCATGTCCAACATAATTGAGAACTTTATGGAGATACAATGCGAGAAACCACGAGATCCTGAGGCGAACATCCCATGACTTTCAGGAACTTCCGTGATGTAATTTGCATGGTGAATTCTGATTGGCTGATTGATACATTGGATGTCACTAAGGGTGACAATAATGTCATGTATAATACTTCCATGTGTAATCATAATGGATATGGTTATGATACACGTACATTGCACTTAAATGTGAAACACGTTTCATTTTCCCCTTTAAAATTGAATAAAACAAACGTGTAATATTTGTAAATACGATGTTTCAAGCATTTGTTCTTCAACTTTAAATGGAAAAGGTAACATAGAATTTGCTTTACATCGACACTTATTTTCAAAAGAATGTATTTCATAACTATAGTTTGGCAGGAGAGTAAGTGACACCCCTATTTCACACACTAACTACAAAACCATCTCATACAAACTCATCTTTTTGACAATCTTAATTTTATGTTTGCACCTAAAAGGATTCTAAATTTGAAAATGTTGTGAAACTAAATAACAAATCTGTCTATACAAGAAAAGCCTTTAAAAAGGCATGGTTGGAGGCATCTTGTTAAGGCTAAAATATATTATAAAAAGGATATGTATGTCATATGTACATATAGCAAAATGCAGCCTGCATTATGGTCATTTTGGGGGATAAAAGTTTTGATTACTAATCACACAATTAGTCATTCAATTCAAAAGTCGCAAATAAAAGAATTTAACCTCGATCATTTAAGTTGTGTTTATGCTTTTCAATTTACATACATTATTTATTCATAAATAAAATAAAATAATATATAATCTATCATTTGAAAATGAAAGTGAACATTCAACTTCCCCGATTTATTTTAAAGCGCAACTCCTGGGTGCTTTTTCTCCAATTTTGAAGTAGGCCTATATTATGAATTTGATCAAAACGTTGTTGAGAGTTGTGTCATTGTTAGATTCCAGCAATAAGAATATGTAGGCCTATTTTCCCTGAGACACGCAGTCAACCATTTGTTAAACATTTGCAAATTTAAAGTGTACCAATTCGATTGATTATGAAGCATATTCTGTTTATCTGTGGAAGGAAGGCATATGGACCTTTTTTAATACAAGGATAATGGCCCGGTATCCTCATGCTTGGTGCTATCAGTTTGGACATAAATATGGTTCTATCCAATATGTGCTTATACATGAACAAGCTTCACTATCATTAATTCAATAACAGTACATTGAGTACCATTATGCAAGTCTGATTGGCATTGGAAATATTGATAACTGAGTGGAAGGTTGGTGTGTTGATTGACAACCACTATTATCGTTTAGTAATATGCTTGCTCCGCCCGTATAACATTAGCGTGTAAAGTTTCTTGGATTTTTCCGAAACTGCAGTGCGAAATTATGCACTTGAATTGGTACATGTCTGCTCATGGAGGTGTAAAATGGCTTTGAATTGAAAAATCTTATGTTTACTAACATTCAGACTCAGAATAACACAACGGTCGTTTCTATTTTAGATGTTTAGACAAAATCTCTTTTCGCAGTAAAAGGGGATAATTATTTCGGATAACCCACATGGTCACGTGGTTACAAATTTGTTACAGCCGTGTTCGTTGGTCATATGCTTTTTCCAAAGTATGAAGAGGCCAAGCATGATTGGTCGAAAGTTTATTTTGAATATTTCAACAGTAATATAGCGTGAAATCCAACTGCGTATCAGGTTGGAGGCGGTTTGCGCCTCCAACCAATAACCATCATATGAAATGATCTGATGTAAACACGCGAGTCTTGCGGAGGGTGGTGTTCAGAGATTGAAACAGTCGCAGGTTGCTATTTTAGGTTGTGCTACGTCACAGCAGCTAGGACAGAGGACGGTTCCAACGTACACACATGCTTTCTGTCATATCTGTTTTCTATTACCACATTAGTTAGTGAAATGTATATTGTTTTGACAATAAAAACAGAAATTTCTTCAATGGCATGCCATATTTTAGCGTATAACATTGAATGTTTTCATAATTCCCCTTTCATTTGGTAAGTTTTTCAGATCAAATTAATCCTTAATTAATACTTTACCAAATAACGTTAAATATGTCTCAAAGCTTGAGATGCTATTTTAAAAATCTTGCCTGCGCCATCACCCACCATTATTTCAATGAAAAATTTGATATATTAATTTCTGAAGACCTATGTCAGCTACAAGAGGGCCCATTCTCGACAATCCAGGATATAGGTTATGATAAATCTCAAGTTATATATACGTAATATTTTTAGTGGAGATTTATCGGAACGTTTACCCTGGATTATCGAGGAGGAGAAAGAGCCACTTACAAAGTCTATGAAATGAGCAAAAGCGACTTTGATACCAACTCATTCACGAGTTTAATAAATATGGTATTATATGAAAGGAAGTTCAGTACATGTATTCTGTTATTATCCAGTCATGACTACACCCGTGACTAATTTGTAAATCCGTCAGGAGAATTCACAGCTATCTACGACGTCATTCACTGTAAACTGAAACAGTCACGGTTGTTTTCCCAACTAGCTTAAGGCTAAACAATAAGTTTAATTTTTGACAGGCCTAAAGTTAGAAGTGATATGCAAGGCATTTCCTGAGGCGAATTTCATTGCCAGCTCATCTGAAACAGGACCGTTTAGTTACGGAAAGTAGAGAGGTATTTTACTTGCGCTTCTTACGTTTCATAATAATCATGTTAGTGGTCGTCGTTTATAAATATAGACGTTAAAAGTATGACTAACAAACGGCAGCACCTAAACTTCATCTATCTCGAAACATGATCCACGCAAGAACAGCAACCCTAGTGTTACAAGAAGGTCTGCACCGAATTCCAATTTATCAGATACTCTTTTGCAATATTTAATAAAATGATATTTTGTGTTGAAAATTCTTCAGAGATTACTGTCAGGCTAAGACGTTTACAAAAAGGTATGACTATTTTGATATCATATGTAAAACACAATGTTTTGCGCTTGACACTCGTGTTTAGTGACATAAGATTTTGATAACATACAGAGTATAGGCCTTCTGAACGACGTTCCGTTTCATAACATATTTACTCAACCGTGGTGAGATCACTCATTAGATAACAATGAGTTGGTTACACACATGTGTGAAATCACCGCGTTCTGTTGTAACGTCATAATCGGCGCGTGACGTCATAGTCGTTTTTGGTTGACGTCACACTGTTAACCGCGCGAATGCAATAGCAGGTGACCTATTTGCAAGTGAGCGTCACTAAAAACGCTTTTCTTGCAATTCCGCGCTATTTACATCATTGAGTAATAAATAAAATACTAAACTCGATCCCGTTTGATAACATGTTTATGAAACTCGTGAATGGCATCGGTATTTAACTCGCTTTCGCTCGTTAAAATACCAAACCATTCACTCATTTCATAAACATGTTATCCAACGGGACATCGTTTACTTAACGAACGATCATTAACTCATCTCACACAAACACAGTGTTGGAGGATACAATTGAAAACTCTCCACACGTATATCTGTGATATCAACACATGGTAAGCAACGAACTTAATTTGTTTTAACCATAACCTTCGATAAACTCGTGTTCATAAATTTGATATCAATAGACACATTAACTATATAGACAGTCGCATAATCTCTATTTGTACCACTTGAGGTGAGGTAAGGTGACCTAAAGTTTAACGCCCTTTTAATATTAGTTCACTTATATCTCAGCTGCAAATATTATTGCAGGGAGAACACCGTCACCATTCCATTGTGGTGAAACCTACAAGCATCGGCTGGAACTAGCGAACTTGGTGGTAGGCCTATTAATATTGCGCTGAAATTCAATGCAGCATAGCACCTAACCCTTACTTTAGAACAGTTCTCCACAGCGGACAAAGTTGTCGATCCCCTGGCGGGGTTCGAATCCCGGAACTCTTTATCCGAAGCCGAACGCGCTACCCACTAAGCTATCCAATATAACCGAATGGTTTTTATGATGGTATTTTGTCAACTAAATATTAGTTTAGAAAGTTGGGCGTTTAACGTTACCGCAAAATTATAGTTTGTGGTTATAATGTCTCTTACCATATGCTTTGTTTTTGCCATTGTAAATATTAGAAGGAAAGGAATATTTCATCGTTGACTTGTGATAAAATGATGAGCAAATCAAGAAAGACGCTAAAATGTAATGAAAACTGATCAAAGGGAAGCAACTCTATAAAACAACACTGAGAGGAGTGATTTAGGTATATTTTACTGCCGCTTCTCTAGCTGATGTTTTTATGGGGTAACATCAGCTGTTCTCAACGGAAAATACTGCTTACATAATCTAACTGAATACACATTACGGACGACGTCGAGGCCTCTTCAGTCAAATCACCCACTGTGACAGTATCATCAGAATCATGATCTCTGGATATGAATGTTCCTCACAAGAATACTGCAAGATTCAAACAAGGGATCCAACAGTCCTCTCACTACAGTTGTGTAGATCTTCATCACTCCGTTCCACGTGACAGTGAACGCTTTCATGATGGGGGTACCACACCACACCGTATAGAAACTGAGACTCGCGAAACTAAAACCCCAGAGAATGGCGACAGGTATCCCAAAGATTGTGGACAGGACGAGGTACCACGAGCTCAAAGTGACGTGAAACGCGTTCTGTATCCCCTTCCAGTTACATCGCAGGGATTCGACATTCTCCGGCTCACCAATGACGTCCTCAAAGTTGATCTACACATTTAAAGGTTATATATATATATATATCTATATGTGAAATGAGCTACTATTTAAAAGGAATCAATATTCGAAAAAGAGTTCCCGGCAGTACACATTAAATAACATTTAATCAATTCACTCAATACAAACCACAGAGGTACAGTCGTCTTGACTAAAGAGGGTAACAAAGATACGCAAAGCACACAACATTCAACCTAGTTAATAAATAAACAGAATAGTGAAAAAAAAAATCCTTTCCTTTGCAATGTTTGAACATTTTGGATAATATCAACATGTATATTTTAGAACTTGTGGAAGATAATTGTTTTAAAACATAGTTTTTAAATAGTTTAAAATAGGAATTTATTTAAAGATTTCTGATTTCATACGATAAAATCAATGTCAATTTACAAAATTCCAAACAAACGAGTAATCAGCAAACAGTTGCCTTCGATCAATTGTAACCAAAATATTTTTACTAACATCTACAGGGCCTCGTTCCTCAAAACGATCGTAGCTACAATCAATTATAAGAGCCCTTCTCTAAACTTCTGAAAACAGTTGAAAATTAAGTTTGATCTTAAAGTTGGCAGTGTTGGGAATATTCAAACCTAGCGGCAGTTGTTTCGCCAAAATATGCTCTTTGACACCCTGACGTCGCCTTTATAATAAACACGATGATACTGGGAAGATTATATAGCTACAGTTCTGCAGCTAATTCAAATCCTGTCTGTGTATATTTAGCCGACACTGGCCGACGGTATACCGGAACGAAAATACCGGGTCTGGGAACTCCACGGTTTTTATAGAAAAGCGAGCAACTATTTAAGCGCATCTCATATAAGAAATAGAAGACGAGTTGTTGTGCTTTATTGTAGAATAAAACATAGCAGAGAGCATAAAACACTCAGGTCTTCGCCCTTCGTGTTTTATGCTCCCTGCTATGTTTTATTCAACGATAAAGCACGCCAACTCGTCTTCTATTTCTTAAGTAATGTATACTTACCACGGCATAACTATTGATTTCGTTGACATCTCTGTTTGGATCGCTTTCTGACATTGTGGTACAAGAACTTCAGGACTTTTTCAGCGGAAGAAACCTGGTTACCTATGAAAATCAATCACAATGACGTGAATCAGATGACACTAAAGTTATCATCCCCTGCTGTAGCCTACACATGACAGATCTCATTTAGTGAGTATCCGTTTCGAGATATGACAGTCACACTGTTAACAAACATCAATATATCTACCCTAAGACAATTATTTATTTAGTAATTGATATTTTTCAATGTCTTTCAATCTGCAGTGACGTGCTAAAAGTATTGCAACAATCGTTTCCCCATAGGATCACATGTTAATTCAGTCTAGCATAGATCATTTAAATTTTTTAAATTTTCCAAATATTTTACTGAAAATTGACATGAAAATAGATAATCTACTCTGCAACAAGTACAAACTTTCTGATTTTGGATACAATATTATTTAACAAAATAGTTAAAAGATCACCGAGCTATGTCCATTGTCCCTGTTCTTTAGGTCTGCTTACATAATGGTGGCAATGGGGAAGTGACGGTACAGTAAAAATAACCAGTCATTATTTTGCTGTTTTCCGAAACAATGCTCAAATTCAATGAATTTGAACATTATGAACATAATCTCAAGATGTTAGATATCAAACATGGATAAGTTTTTGTTCACTGTCAAAATCGTCAACATTATTTATGCTAAACTATAAAATAACATGGGATCCTATGGGAACACGGAGATTGTTGCAATACTTTGGGCACGTCACTGTACTTATTAGGAACGACTTACCTTCTCGGAAAAGTTACAAGAATAACGTGTGAATTGTGACGTAGTGATGACGTAACAAAGTCATGACGTCATAGGTAATAAAGCGTCACGCACATGCGACTCGGCATGTGACGTGATGGCATAGGAACTCGATATCGCATTTAAAGAAGATAAAACGTAGGTAAAAAAACTACACGCTATATGAAATACAGTAAAGAGCAAGGGTGGCAGTTTTGCCGATCTACTGGTCCATTCATCATCAGGGCAACATTTACGCTAAAAATTGGTGACATTAATAAATGAGCTGGCTCTGTAGTTCAAATTTCAAAGTTTCCCTCTGATCAAGTGTTGAATTCATAGTGAAGCAATTTTCGAAATATCCTCTCGCCTCGCATCCTCGGTTACCCAGGGTTTTATATATGCTCCGTTACTCTCCACTAGATCACTATGATATAGCGGAGAGTAAAGGAGAATATATAAAACCCTGGGTAACTTTTTACAAAATAAAACCAGTGGAAATATAAAAAGTAAAATCAACAAGTGGCTTTTGATGAAAGTTTCATGAAGAAGAAAATGATAAAGTAAAAAAATGACAACACTGAAGTAGCTTTTAATGAAAGTTGCATGAGAATTTTTAGCCCGAGTAAGTAACTTAAAATCCCAATTTCGCAAAAAAAATCCCCAAATTCACTAAATCGTGTTAAATTTCGCTCTGTCCCTCTCCTAGTGGTGAAGAGGAGATGTGCCAAATTTGAAAAGGATGAGATAAATAGTTTTTCTGTAATCGATTCGGACATCCTAGCTTAGAATATGACAAAGTAACACAATAAAAAGAATTCGCCAAAATCTTTAAAATTTACGAAATCGTACTAAATTTCACACTGCACCTCTCCTGGTGGTGAAGAAACATGTGCCAAATTTGAAAAGGATGAGATGAATACTTTTTTCTGTAATCGATCGGACAAATATGACTTCAAGCGGACGGACGGACGGAATCGTTGGTATCACTATAGATACTAGTGCTAATAATAAACTCGATCCAGTTTTATATAATATTTATGAAACTCGTGAATTGTATTGGTACAACTTCCAAACGCAAGGCATAACTCTTGCCAGTCTGGCTGATTTAATCCTTGCGGTATTTCCCTCGCTTTCTTGTGTCGAGGCAGTGAATCGCTGCACTGGAAATGCATAGCGGGCCTGGATTTCTAAACACAGATTTCTTAAGGAAATACTGCAAGGCCTAAATCAGCCAGTAATGGAGACTGGCAAGAGTTATGCCTTGCATTGGGAAGTTGGTATTGGTATCAATAACCTGCTTTCGCTCAAATTTAGTCAAATTGATACAGATATAATTTCACAATCTAAAACTGAACCTTACTATCTGAGAAATGTGAATAACAACTCAACTCAACTCAAACTCTTTATTCTCGGAAACCACACTCGGTGGTACAAGAGATGCAGTTTATAATAATGATACATAAAACATAAAACATAGATGGCAGGGTATAATTATTAAAGAGCCATCAAGGATGTTGATGAACATATAGGAAAATTGCCAAAAATCTATCTCCGTGAAATATATAGACTTAATTTTCCCCAATTTTTTCGACCCAAAATAAGCCGAGAAATTGCACTAATTAGTAAAGGTGTTTTCCAGTCTAAATATAGATCCAGTCTATTATTTTCAACCGCAAAGCATCATGGTCTAAGTCACACACTGTATACAAAAACACGAAAGAATAACGAAGTTTATGATCAATGAAAGAAATTGAAATATATGAATTTTGGCGGTTGTTTCTTTACCATATCATTTAATTTTGTATTTGCTACAGAAATTAGAATTTTTTACCCAACTATGTATTTTGCTTGAATTTTATAATTAATGAGAGTAACAATTTGTCATAATTTGCTGGTCTTATCTATACAAAGTACATTAAAAGGCAATAATGTGTATATTCTCAGGACATTTAGAAACATTGTGTATAAAGCAATCGTCACATTCAGTAATGTGTGTCAAGGGCAACTTGCAAGAGAAACACGTGCAGCACATGCAGCGCATGGGTTGTTATGGCGACTTGCGCTAGAGACGAGCCTTCACGCTTCGGAAGCGCTTGCTGTTTGTGTGTTACGTTTTACGCAATAACGGGGATTCTGTTTATATGACGTCAGATACCCTTAGGGCGCGCTACTTGAAGGGTTACTTTTCTTTGAAACCAGATTTCATTACATTTTCGTGATATGAAAATTATTTATCACATGTCATGATGTAGATAAAAAATTTCTCTGGATATCTACGTTATAAGTTTATTTCCCAAAATTTCTTTTTTATTTGAAACATTAACATCCTTGATGGCTCTTTAAGATACAATATATAGGATGTCATTTCAGAATACAGCTGAATTACAGTTGACACAAAATCATGTATATGTCTTTTTCACATTTTTATCAATAATATTAAGATACAGTGCTAAATGTTTTGATTGAACAAAGCTTTGGTCTACAAATATGTTTTTATAAGTCATTAAGTTTGGGAATGATAAATATTTCTTAGGAACAACAAGAACGACATTATAAGATCCACACTTGCAACCTTAAGGGTATGCTGTGGTGCAGTTGGAAGACGCATACACACATTGTTTAGATGAATGAGTAAAAATGCAATTAATTATTCTATAAAACCGAAAATAAAACCGATTTAAATTCTGACCTCCAATACAGTAACTACATTTGTTAGATCAACAACAACAGCGGTGTCTACAGTATTTGACTATATGTAATGTTTGTGTGATTGGAAAATTACTAGCTCTCATTGTTGTGTTATTTCTAAAAGTAAAATCCCATGAATTTTTTTTTTTATATATATAGTTCATTCCGTCTGCCTCCATTTTCATTTCAAGTATTAAAACAAATAATTGTGGCTTGTTTACCAATACTTATTTCATATTCCATAACTAATAACTTAAAAACTAACACTTTTAGGTCTTTGAAGGGCATTTAGAAGTGGTATACATAAGAACAGGAAGATTTTCTGGATAAAACTTCTTTAATGTGAAAATACACGACGTTTCGGAGTACATGCTCACTCCTTCATCAGGTGGAATGTGACACTAACACTTTTAGATAATATTCAAGCCAAAACCCAAGAAAACAATCGTTGTCAAGGTGGCAAAATAAGAAATCATAGCTGACTACATTGACTGCGATTTATTGATAAGACAGCGCGAGTTTGATCATTGGATCTCACATGTATAATCAGTTTCAATCCGTATTTCAAACCAGACTGTACAGAACGTTGACGGTGGACCCAAAAGCTGATGTACTCTGTTAAAGGTGCATCCATTGTGTTTCATAAAATTTTATTTGGCTTTAATACGTTCCAACACACCATATGTGCTGTTTACAATACAAACAAATTAAATCAGCTTGCATATTCATCCCCAATCGCCAAACATATCATAATTACTAGTTTCCAATTAAAATCGAGGAACATCATTATGCATGTGCAGAAACCGAACGTGCACGTCCTATTTACATGCACAGTGGTTATTGAACCTGTTGAACGTTATCATCCCAAATTTGTTATTTTGTCTGGATTAAATAAGATTCCAAAATTACGTTTGACTCACTGGCGCGCGCCACACGCTGTGTATTGTCCGGTTTTCGATCAGAAATCGATACTTTTACCTTCATATCGTCAATATACTAAGCCGAGTATCATAAAAATGGTAGTTTTCGGTAACAGTTGGTACTTTCGTTAAAATAAGACCATTTATAACGTTTGGCATATTTGACCCCCAACAACACAATGGATGTACCTTTAAAAGGAGGGTTCTATCGGGGTATTTTTTGTGGAAACGAAATTCAAGAGGATATTCCCGTTTACACATATATTAAGTCATTACTTTGATGACTTTACATTTCACAACTTGATAAAGATAAGCGCAGATTTGTTGAAAAATAAAAACAATGAGAATTGAAGCCATTCATCGGCGCTGCGAGTGGGGAAAACTTCGCTACGGCCTAATATCACATTGTTATTAGTTTTATGATACGTTATGTGTTACTATGTGAATATCCTATAAGTGTATATGTTCTTTTATTACAAGTTTTTTTTATAAATTGGGTTAAATATAGATAGCGTGTTTTCATTTCACGAAATGCCAAGAAACCAAGATGGCGGAAGCTGCCGATAAATCGGCGATAGAACTTTCCCTTTAAAGAGCTGGATTATTCTGCACCTGCGACTTGGAGCTGAACACAAGCCCTTTCGACTCCAGATCGGCCAGGATGCGAGTGTATATGGTCGGACTGGTAGGCAACACGACTCCTGCCTGGGTTATCTCCCCTGGAAACATACAAGACGATACGTGCACACGTCATTCGAAATTTGGCATAAATCGTTACGGGGGTAAGTTCTATATTTTCAGTTCAAAATATAACCCAATGACTGGAAATAGTCGACAGTTTAAAGAAAGAAGTGTGAGTCAATAGCCTAATAGGATCTTTGACAATAGAAAGTCAGTGTTGCTGTTGATCTGCGCGTTTACGTCCGACAAATTGGCTGATCACGTGGACACTTCCTTAGATCTATTTCATGAGGCTGAGTGTAGCGAAACAATAAACCGACATTGCAATCAGACTGCTGCTGTCCGCTGTCGTGTGGGGGCGATGTGATTGAAAACCAACATATCTTAGAATTATGGTTGAAACTTAAAGCTATCGAAGTCACGGACTCACCTCCGAGTAGAAGGGCTGCTGCACTGGCTACTGTGTGACCCACTGTTTTGGCCATGGCTGAATGTTTCCCTGTTTCACCGTACACGATCATGTTGACATTGCGTTTCTCGATGGATCCATCCGGGAACCTCCCCTCCACGTCGATATGCATGACCACGAGATCTCGTTCTTTAGGACCTGCACGACATGAACATATATTCTCTCCTTGTAGGCCTAGTACATTAGATTTAAAATTTATTTTCAAGTTGTTGATAGCGTTGTTTTGTTTGTTTGTTGCTTTTGTTTACAGTAGGTTAACCTTGATATTTAAGATATTTATATCCATAACACCATGCAACACCAAATAGTATGATTCACAGGAGATATCGCTTTGGCAGTAGATTTTGCACAATGCCTCGTCACCGTCAACTTCATCATCATGTAATCACATGCGATGACGTCATAAACATGACAACGCGACACTGCTATATATGACATCACCGCATTGGAAGTCATATGGCAGAGGTGTGCCCAGAGATGTACACTATTTTCATTGACACGTAATAAGAATGATTTTGAATGATAAATAGAACCTCATCCTCGTGTCTTCTGATATCAAATATATCAACACTCGTTGATAAAAGTATTAATATTCCCGGAAAGCCTTGCCTATTTGTAACTTTTATCAACTCGTGTTGATCTGATATCAGAAGACACTTGGACGAGATTCTCTATTATACAATTATTGACTTCAGTTGAGGTGAATCAAATGGTTTATCGACCTCGGAACAGGTATGTTCACCGAGGCGATAGCCGAGGTGAACATATCTGTTTCGAGGTCGATAAACCATTTGATTCACCGATAACTGAAGTCAATAACTGTTTTATTATATGATCCATAAAAGTCTCAATTTTTTCCGAAAATTCATTAACAATTTTTTATATTTTTTTTCAAGGATTATTTTTTCATAAAAAGTTTCTTTTTTTTATAATTTTACTTGAAAACCTACAAAAATAGATTACGATTGAAAACTTTATTTTTTAATAACTTGATAGAATACAAAGCATTAATTAAACAGCGCTCCTCGCAGCTGTGATCTATTTTTAGCTCCAGGTCATTGGATTGTTATGTCGACCTCGCGTGACGTTTCCCGCGGTCAACATAACGTTTGATCATTGTCGATGACCATCCGTCTCGGCCAATCAGAAAGCAGAACACTCGTCCATCATATAATAAGTATCGTTATTGACTTACCATACGTCAGTTCGGGTAGTCCTCCCAAATAGTTAGCGAGTGTGTCGATCAGCGTTCCCTTCCCTTTCACCTCAATGCGACTCAACAGGCCCAGTCTGGAGGATAATATAGATTTTATGAACGATTCAGTTTCTCTGGTAGTAGCGAAATTAAAAAAAAACCCACTTACTTTACTTCTTAATTAGAAAGAAAACTTTAGAATACTAAGATTTTGTGCAGACATTATCTTGACAATGTTGATTATAATTGTAAATAGTGTGGCTACCCAGTCAATAACAGATACCACATTGGCATTGTCCTAAATACTTATTATATATTATATGTGATATATATTCGTTTTCAACCTTTAAGATAATAAACCATGCATACTCAAACATGTTCACTATGTCAACTCCGTGTTGTGTTTTTCTTTTGCAACAATAACTCACTCACTCACTCAACTCCAAAACACAAATGCAATGCAGCTGGGATTTACGTACTCTTTCAAAACATTCACGTGACCCTGATCTCCGACGGTGGCCTTGACCTTGTTCTCAAGCTGCTCGTCCGTGACGTCATCGTTCAGTTTGAGAATGTCACAAACAATATTTCTCTACAAATGATTGAATTAAAGATAAATTAATTTAAACAACGCAATAACAACGGCAAGATATTTTAAGATTCACAATGGCAGCATTAGTGTTCATGCCGACAGTCATAAGGCCCTTGTTAGTGTATGACGAGGGTTTCGCTAACACCTGGCTTCATCTGTGAGTAATTGTTCTCATGTTTAGTTCAACGATTTCGTCACTTCATGCAGCTTGGAATATACTTTACTTATTCGATGTTATAAGTTTACAGGGCGTCGTTTATGGTTGTTGTCTCCTTATACTGTCAGCTACACTACCCACCCAAGTGAGATTGTCACCAGCGAGCAGAGGGTTAATCTTGTCAGCGAACAAACCCAGCTTCATGAGACTCAGAACTCCGAACGCACAACCCTGCATGGAGAAACAAAACTAGTCAGCACTGCAAGGCCATCTGTCTATTACACTTCATTAAAATGCAATTCATACTGAATTCCCTTGTAACGAGGATTTCATAAATGAGAATAGATTCTAAAATGAAAAAGAATGTCTTATTTCTCAACATATACTTGAATCATTAGATCTATAGCTTTGTTGATAATTAAACATTTAAAAAAGAAAACTTTATCAAATGTAGAAAGTATTACAAGAACATATTATTGAAAGAAATATAAATAAACTTATATCCATATATCAATTAAATGATTCAACCATTTGAACTGGTAAAGGAACAAAGGAACAACACTCCTAAAGTGTTATATAATTAATTTTTAATATTTTGTTATGGAAATGTGTACCTGGTGTCTAAGGGTACCGCGGATGAAGGTCTCGGCCGAGTCGATACCATACAGAGACGGGTAGGACAGGTTGTACGGGAGAGGGAAAGCTTCTGTTCGGAATTCGTCTGTCAGATGTATTTCTTTGGCGGATTCCATCAGGTAAGGCCCCATTGGGTATGTCTTCAGCTATGGAAATTTTACATTTTATTATATTTTCAGTAGTGAAATACGGCGTTTATCGGTTAAAATAAAATCCGTATTTTCACTGAGTGAAATAACATGTTATTCTAATCAGTGAAATAACACTTTCAATCACATGACGTTATCGTAACAATAAAATGACGTCACGACAGTAGGAGCCGTTCTCAGGAAAACTACAGAACAGAATCATCCCCAGAGGACACCAAGAAGATCTTATGCGATGAAATTCAAATTCAAATGTGATAGATATGAATGTCCTTGATATGTTTATTAAATCTTTTTGTTCACACTATCAATTGTCTCTGTTTTTAATCTGGGCCGTTCCATTGCATAGTAAGAGGTAACAAGCTAGGGATAAGGAGTTCGGTGGACCGTTAACTTGTTTTGATAACCTGTAGGGGTTATGCTGTGTAGGGGTTATGGGAGACTACCGGATGCTCCATTCATAAAATGCTTCATTTACGAACTATGCATAACTTGTGCAATCTAATAAATAGAACATTTGCCATTTCTCGTCGAATACCATGTACATCTCAAGTAGAAATCATATATAGTACTACTTCACTCGATGAGATATACATGGTATTCGACGATAAATGTCAAATATTCTCTATGTATTTAATATTTCCGAGTACAATTATAAATTGCATTTCATTATGTGTTATTTCTGAACATTCCTGTAAATGCACATGCAAATGATTTCCTTTTTGATATAGGTAATGGATGGAGTAAAACCTTTTTTGCTGCTTCGGTAGCTTATTTGTTTAGTCAGTAAGATTATGGCATTTAAAGGGTTATTGTTTTTACCTTTGATGCCAAGTATAACCTTTTCAATAGTAAGATTGATAGAATTTTGTACAGAATGTAGCCATGCTTCTAAACCCTTCCATAAGTTTAAAATTATTTCACATTTCCAAAACAGATGATCTAACGTTTCAACTTCACTTTTGCAAAAACAACAAACTGGCGATTCTATATAGCTCAACTTATGTAGAAATTGTTTCGTAGGCAGAATGTTATGAATAATCTTATATTGGAACCATTTAAGGTCTGTGCAAGGAGTTCATTTATTACTAATAATGTTAAATATTTTCCATTCCGATTCAGTGAATTGACAATTTAAAATTCTTTCCCTTTTTGAGTAGCAGGGTAGGTGAACAAACGTGGAGTTCAGTAATGTAGAATATATTGTTTTGTTTACTAGATAATTGTTTATGAGCCTTATATTAAAGGGGTAGATTGGTCGAAGATTTATTTTTGTTAAGTTTGGTATATCAAGTCGACATGCGTATGACTTAAAGGCACTGTAGCACGTTTTTTCGCTCAAGTAAGTTGATGAAATGTATTTGAAAAATAATTTCACCAATGGTAAAACATCCTTCTCTCTTCGGAAAATAAAGTTTAAAATGAGTGTACATGTTTCGGTAAAGCCATGGGAAACGTTTTTGTAATATAAAATAATAAATTGTGTTCACAATAAAATGGCCGCCATGCAATTTTTGCTTTATACGCAACATATTTTTTACCGCTACAGATAATTGGTTTGTGTAATAAGATGTTTTACCCTCTTAAGTTAGTTTAAATGACATAAACTATCATTATAAATGGGAAATTTGAAAAAATAAATTTTGCAAAAAACGTGCTACTGCCCCTTTAATAGCTCTCCGTATACCTTCATAAGTCAAACAATTTATATTAAGGGAATATTTCCCGTTAAATTCGTCAAGGCTGAATATATTACTTTAAATAATTTGGTCGGCATGCCGTCTTTATTGTCAGAAGGGAGACATCCTTATTTGAAATTTAAGTCTAAACCATATTGTCTTATAAAGACGGCTTGCCGTCTAATATATATTGTCTAATAAAGACGGCATGTCGTCCAATATATATTGTCTAATAAAGACGGCATGCCGTCTAATATCTTTTGTCTTAGAAAGACGGCTTGCCGTCTAATATATATTGTCTAATAAAGACGGCATGCCGTCCAATATATATTTAAGAAATAAAGTTCCTTGTACCCCAATGTGTTTTGTAATAAAGTATAGTTTTGCCCTGAACTATTATAGTTAAAGTACGAGGACGGTAGTCCGAGTACTTTGACGTTATAATAGTTCAGGGCAAAACTATACTTTATTACAAAACACATTGGGGTACAGGGAACTTTATTACTTTTCTAAGATAACCCATAACACAACATTCTGCTTTGAGTAATTTTGCAAGAAAAATAGAGTTTACCTCCTTAATATTAATAATCCATGATCAGGGCCAACTGACGAGCCGTGCGACAACAGCGACTATGACGTCATTGTTCTGTTGTGACGTCATAGTGGTTCCTGCGGTTGCCTAATGCGGATTTCATCGTTTTGGTTCAAGTACAACTGTAGCTTAAAATTTAAGACTAATTCGGATACAAAAGAACACATTCCTTCAATAATTGTTATAACAACGCTACCGTTGTTTTAGGACATTATCATTTGCAGAAAAACACGGTCTTTTCAACTGCCCTCTTTCGTTGGGTTACCATGGGCACACCTGACTACGAGGGGAGCGGAAAACGTCATTCAATTGTTACGTCATCACAAAAAACTATACCTTTATCGTCTGACAAAGTACTTTTATTTCGATTGTTCTAGCCGCTAGGCATCTTAGAATGTCTAATAAAGACGGCATGCCGTCTAATATCTTTTGTCTTAGAAAGACGGCATGCCGTCGAAAGAAAGGCCGGTGACATTGCATGGTGTCCGGCGGTCGTCCATCCTTCCGTCTTTTAGCTTTAAGTTTTTTTACTTCTTAAGAAACACTGACTCTAGAAATCTGAAATCTTGTATTTAGACTCTTTGGCCATTGGAATTATAAATTGTAGATTTGTTGATTCTGTGACCCCAAGCAAGGAACACAGGTAAAACAATCATCATAAGTCGTCTTCTTCGTCGACAGCTTGGCACATGGGGATTATAATAATAATAAATATAAGTTGTAGATCTGGTGTGGCCCCCCAAATAAGTGTACAGTCGTCTTGGCATATATGGCCGGCGATGGGTTATAAATTGTCGATTTGGAAAATGTAAGTTTTCAACCTCATATATTTAAGGTCTGATCAGTTATAGAGCCAAGTATGTTTGGACAGTATGTCAGCAAACAGCTACATTTTCGTTTTACAAGTTTTGATGATATTTTAGTTTTGGTAATTGTAAACTATCTTAACATTGTTTATATGGTGTGGTGAACCAAGTTCTCCACAATCTAATATATATAGATTCATATTCAAGTGGGGATGTCATAATGTTTTAACATCTTTTTCCGAGGAAAATTAAGGGAAACAACATGAATGACACCCCTGAGAGTGGGTTAATGTATTTAATTATATATGTTAATTATCTATACCATTGAAGGCCTTCATTACAAAAAATCAGCAATGATCAATGGTGAATTTATTCGTGTCTACACATATGGAAACATCTCTTACACTGTTGCTATTGACTATCAAAACGCTAATGATGCAGGCTATTTTCAAACAACATAATTCAAACTCACAAAGATCACTGTTGTTATGTAATAACTCGATTTCCAAAGACAAAAATGTTAATATTTCGATGTAAAATGTTAATGCTGTTACAATCTTCCTCATTTGACATCAAACTTTTGTATAAGATGGCAGATGAATTGGCACTTTCACACTGATCACAAATTCGTACGTTCGAGGAAATGTGGGATCGAACCGGCAATCTGATGTTTTCTGGGCGAGTGAACTAACACTGTAACCAGATGACATGAGAAGGACATTTCTATAAGCAATTGAAAAGAGTATTAGATTTTATTTCATCACAATGGTTATAAGTTTGCATAGTAGTTTTATTTTTGTAACTGTAAAGGAACTGTAGCACGCCGTTCTTACTAAATTACATTGCTCTCACGAAAAGAAACGAAAAGAATGGCGAAATAAGACCCCTGAAACAATCAAATAATTTTAAAACGAATGTTTCCCTTCGAGCGGTCATTTAAGGTGTTCACACTAAACATTCGAAAGTAGTTCAAGCGTTCAGACTGATTTAGCTATTTCTCTAAAAGCCATTGATTATGTTAATAGACATTTCTAAAAACCAATCATATTGAAATATATACTCTTAATTTTTTTGCAGATTTAGTTTTTCGACAAAAAATAAGCAGATAATTCGCACTAATTAATAAAGCTGTGTTCAAGTCTACATATAGATCATGTCTATTATTTTCAAGCGCAAAACATTGTGGTTTACTCCCACGATGTACACAAACAAATAAAAGAGACCATTTATGAGTAATCCACAACATATAAACATACAGTTGTTTTTTGTTTTTTATTTACCATGCATTTCTTTCAATTATGTAGTTTCTACAGATATTAAAATAAATGTATTACCCAACAAGGTACGTTGCTTGAATTGTATAATCAATGAGAATATATACATACTATATCTGTCATAGTTTGCTGGTATAAGCACAATAAGTACCATTTAACAGGTAAAAAGTCAATAATTTGTAAATTCACAGGGTATTTTGAAACTTGATAATATAACAATAGTCACATTCAGTAATGTGTGAGAAGGGACGAAAACAGTTGAAAAAGCGAGCTTCGTGAAATTGATAAGCCAACACGCCTAAGAAATCCTTGTTACTCTCTGGTACTTTTTTATGCAGAAAAGGAAAGACTGTTAATGTGACGTTAAATTCTATTGACGCGTTTTAATCTAAGGTCTACTTGTCTTTAAAACCAAAATTCATCGGATAGTGATATGAAAATTATTTATCATACGTTTTGTAGTTGTAGTTTTGTAGCGATTGATGTCATAAGTATGTTTTCCAAAACATAATGTTGTATTTAAAACACTAAAATACTCAGTGGCTCTTAAACGCTCAGAGAGGATTTTAAATTATGGCATGATGGCATGGTCATCTTGCTGTCTAAGCTCTCCAAATTGCATGAGATCAAGCAAACAGATCGCACCATTATAAACGTAATATATTGTATACACTTTAATAGATAAATAAACGACACAATTGAGAAATTTTTTTATATGGAAAACAATTGTGCTGCAGTGTTCCTTAAAATTGTATGTTACACAGAAAGACTCCTCATACCAAAAATTACAATTACATGTTTTCTCTTTCGTCTACGACGCAAGAATAGGATATTTTACAAAGTTTATATATAGTAAGTAAGTTCTTTTAGTGAGACAATGGAAAAGACGTTCTTAGTATAAATAATTAATTAATAAATTTGTGTACGGAATGACCAGCTCGAACAATTTTCAAAATTCGCCTAAAAACATTTTTTAAAAGATCCAAATACAGTTCACAAAGGGAGACAACTTTTAGCCTAGTGGCCGAATTTACCCCGCTCTTCCCACTCCCCTCGGGGAAGTTAAGAGTTTGGCCGGTAATTTCGACCGCAGAACAACCTAAGTCCTCGGTTGGACAATATTTCCGCGCGTGTAAGGAAATGAGCAGTGAATTACGTTCCGGAATCGCAAAATGCCTCCAGTGATACATTTCCGCGGAATAATCTACAAAATCCGAAATTACATCGCCGACCGGTTAAACTTATTAGGGATCCGAAATTACAATAGCGATCCGAAAACTGCTGCTAAGCGTGCACGTTGCGGACTTGGGCCACCTTACAGCACGTCAACGGGCGGCGTATCAGTCAACAGTGGTCAGTTTTCCCGCAACGACTTATACACCGGTGGATCCGAAATTGAAAAATCGAAATACCGAACGGTTTAAATATCCGAAAGTATGAAATTGTTAATGCAGACGATATGCAGATTTGACTCGCATGCGCGTATCGGCGATTCAGCAACTTCTTTCCAGTCCGTAAATATATTTATTATATGACAAGCAGTGCAATACTGGGATATTACCCGAGGAAGACGTTTACGAAACCTGTGTGAATGTTTTTATTGCCCGAGAGAGAGCGAGTTTCGTAAAAGTCATATGGCACGCTTTCGAGTGTAATCATGTCTTTTTTTGCCGATTCTATTGGTCAGGAAACGGCACACTACAAGCTACAGCAACGTAACCAACAATCGTTTTCAATTCATTTCTTTATTTCGGTTATTTGGGGCCTTAGGCCCAGGGTACAAACAAACATTCTTCAAATCGTTTTATGACGTCACAGACGACGAAATACGGGGAGTCGCGGTGAAATGGTTACTAGGGAAACATGATATGTGCACATGTGCACATATCAATGATATTAATATTAATTCATTTCAGCCATAAGGGTAATCAAACATGTTATTGTTTTTTTTAAATTTGTTTATATACGTGTAATATTCACCCAACTTCCCAATCGCAAAATGAAAGAATAAATTGTTTCCAATGAAAATCGAGCCGAATCTATATTACCATGAAAATATGAACAGTTGAAATCCAGCAACCCAAATTTGTTTTTGTCTGTTGTGGATGCTGAGCCAGTCGCGTGCTCCAAGATTTTATCAAACATTATTTTCACCTATTTATGCAGTGAAATCGACCAGCAATACAGAGGTATTGTACTTTTTCAATCAAATAGCTGCATTAATGTTTTGATAACTTTTGACATTATAGTGAAGTCCCAGTGTCAGCACGGCACATAACCCCAATTGGCCCGATTTAAAAAGAATACTCTCTTAACTCCTGATTATAAAAAAAAAAACAAAAAAAAAACGTCAATTAACATTGGGTCACCTCGCCATTCCTGAGGATTCCGCCGCCCTTCCAATAAGCCCACAGGCTGCCACGTGGATTCCAACTGCAAATAATACTTTGATGAAGCGAGAACACCCGAGTAGGTGTTCAGAAATATTACTTTCTAGTACCCATATGATAATGAAAAATTTACAAAATTTGAGAGTTCATTGGATGTTTTAAAGGGGCAGTAGCACGTTTTTTCACTCAAATAAGTCGATAAAATGTATTTGAAAATTAATGTCACAAATGATAAAACATCCTTATTACTTCGGAAAATCAAGTTAAAAAAAAGAATGTACATGGTTCCGTAAAGCCATGTGAATCGTTTTTGTTATTCAAAATAATAAAATGTGTTCAAAATAAAATGGCCGCCATGCAATTTTATCTTTATCACTATGTATCATCGTACATCGAAAGTAGAGAGGTGTACGTCGATGATATGTTTGTAGAGAGGAGTAGAAAACAAAACACACGGTATGTTACAGCCCATCTATCCTATTGATTAAGTTTTGTACACAGTAATGAATGTATTAGGAAAATGATACATTTTGTGAACGCTGAAGGTCGTTTCAATGTACTACGGCATATATAAATAATCCAAAACTTGCTTTGCTCATCGACCCTATCGACAATTTTGATGCGATTGAGATGTTTTACACGAAAACTTGACCAAAATATATACAATTTTTAAATAAGATTAGCTGGTATGCATAACTTGACTTCTGCAAAAAAGAACCCTGCCTTGGAAATGTTTTCAGGTTGTTTTCTAGAGCGGTGTGTTGTTTTTTCCTTTCGTAGCTTGTGTACTGTTTGTATCATAAATTGCTGCTTCGCTGTACAGTTTGTAGTTTTGGTTGATGTACTGCTTGTAGATTTACATAAGTAATCAACAAAACATTTCTGACACAAAAAACTAATTCTTCACGTAATACATATTGTTTCTGCATCATTTACAGGTTATGTTCGATATAAACGTACTGTGTATGTTAGCATGAGGTCCCCACGAAATAGGCTCATTAGTTTCTGGAACTTTTGAAAACAAAACACAAAAAAAACTGATGACTCATTGATGGCCAGGTTTGCACTACGAAAAGATATGATTCGCATGGTTGCAAAATATGTCCACGAATATATAACCAGAGCACATCCGTTAAAACAGCAAAAATGCGATATTCCAGATCGAAAACTGGTCAGCTGACAACATTGAACGACAGATATTTTTTTTTAAATTGTCAATATTCCTTTAACTGTTCTGTCACACAAGGGGGCGCGCATTTCTGTACATCCGTCAATGATCTAGATTTACCTGTGTTTACTTGCATGTTAAAGCCTTTACCGTAATTTAGAACCTAATGGACTTCTCCAAGAAAGACATAATAACAAGCAATGCCTTATACTCACATGTAATCAACGGCAACGCTTCTTTTCTATGTAACAACAACTTCCATTCTATATATTATGCTCTCTCTCGCACTCTAGACTAAAATTTAGTCTATGAAATAAATATATATAATTTTTGAAATAAATAATTACATGCTTTTCAACATTTTTATTTCTAAGTCTCATTTCCTAGACTTGCTGAAGGAGAACCTAGACTGTATTAAAGGCTCCTTTTTTATTTACAGTCCTGAAGCTGGACTACTCGCACTCTTTCTCTCTCATTTAATGTGATAATTGATAGAAGACAAATTGCTAGATCTATCCTTTGTTACCCAATGATATTTCATTATTATCTTATTACCTTCTATACTCTTCTGATCATTTCTGTTTCACCGATGAGTAAATTTTCCCCCTAAATGTATCGATTAGTATTTGACTAATGAGTACGGGACGAGTAACGTATCTGTGTTATGACAGGACTTTAAGATACTCTCGACTACAAAGCGAGCTTCAGTAAAAGTCTTTGCTGTGATGCTCAGTCTTTTCAGAATCACGATTTTGGCATGGTTGATAATGTCATAAAAAGTATATCCTCTTTGTCACAGTTCTTAAAATATACATAATGAATAATTTGTTTATAATTTGTCACCCCTTTGAGACTTCGAAATGAAGGATATGATGATACAGATGATTTACATTATTCCGTAGAGATACTACCAACGGTACACAAAGGAAAATCCACACCGATGTTTTACAGACTGAAATAACAAACTTGAATAGCATATTGATAGAATTCACACTGCGTCAGGTAAATATGGTACTTAGTAATGATATTTCTCGTGTGAGTGAATCAGAATGTTACATATATTTTTAAGAAATGATCAAAATATGTGAACATATGCCACCCAAAGACAACCACCAGACTGAGAAACGCGAAAATACAATGATATACGTATATATAATAATCCACAAACAAGTTTGTTCTTTATGTATACGCGAAAGAAAAAAATTCAAGGCAAAATATATTGTGATAATTATCTTTCGTTGATGTTATTTCCAAATAAAGCTGAAAATGTAGCTATTTTCCTCCTCTCTACAAACATATCATCGATGTACACCTCTCTACTTCCGGTGTACAATGATACACAGTGTTAATACGCAACGCCGTTATTACCGCTACAGATAATTGGTTTGTTTAATAAGATGTTTTACCCTCTAGAGTAAATATAAATGACATAAACTGCCATTATAAATGGGAAATTTGAAAAAAATAAAATTTGCGAAAAACGTGCTACTGCCCCTTTAACTCCTCGCTTAAATTTCACAGGTTCAATTTACAATAAAGTTGTAATTGATTAAATTCGTCCAACGAGATGAATAACCAAATATTGTCTTTGATTTAATTCTTATATTCGCAGCTATTTTGGCTGTTTTCAATCATTACACTTACCTGAACTTATATTTGAGTGGATTATTCGAATGTTCAGGCGCTGGCAGGCCGCCGCTCCACATTTCGTAAGTCGTCACCTTTTCGAAAATAATAAACGACACGGTAATAATTTATTAACAACACAAAAATGAAATACCAGCTGATAACCTTATTTTACAGACGCTTCACCCAAAACTTGATTACCTCCCTTGTTGCATTCAACGCAGATGAACGTTTAGTTGTTACTTTGTTAGTCCTTTTTCGTAACATTCTCCGTTGTCCTTTATGTGTAACTAATGATTATGTAGTGTTTCTTTTTCACTATATTTGAATTTTACATGTAATAAATCTCAAGACCGTATATGTAATGATATTTTCAACAAATTATAATTGCCTCTCCGCCTCTGCTCTTGATCTCGTTGATAGTTCGCATGCCAAGCATATGGTCGATTCCGGGTTTCAAGCCCAACTCGAAGAGCAGCGTCACGCCAGCTTCATACGCCCTGGGAAGTATAAACCAGAATGTCATTTGCTTCATTTTAATATCATATGAGCTTAAAAGTATACTTACTATGGATGTCCGTGATGGGTAATTCAATTGTTTAAAAACATAGATTCAAATCTAATATCTACAAACATGTTTCATGTAAAAGGAGAGTTTACTGAAGCACCACTTGTTTTATCTTAGTTTGATAGCCTATTTTCTATTACATTATTCCTTCGCTGAATTTTAGTTAAGGTAATGTGCCGAGTGAAGAGAAAACAGAACAGAACATTTTATATATTTTATTATATATGGATGGCATATATAATCATCCAGGTTCCCTGGGCCAGTTACGCTTCACCACTGTAGCGCAGCGTAACTGGCCCAGGGAACCAGGATGGGCATATAATATATAAATATAAATTGTATTATTAGGACTGTATGATAGTTCTTTTCATACTTTACAAATCGCTGATCCGTCCGGGCAAACAGCGATTTGAGTGGCAACGACAGCACAAACTGTTGAATAAATTGTATTCAACTTGACACGAGGTTGACAACAGAGCACAGCCCTTGTGGAAGTGGATGTCTATTTCGAAATTATACGAAATCTAATTTTTACATTAAAGTATGAGTCGAAAGAAGTACATTGCTAGTGGGGTATAGTCCATTGCTAGTGGTATAGTGTTTGTCCGCGCCGAAGGAAATGGTTATTTCTCTTTGTTGCGAAACAATGTCTATATGTAGCCTTTGGCTCAAGAACATATAAATGTAGTGTTATTAACTAAGTGTTTCCGAATTGGGCCAGTAAGAGGTCCGAGATTCGTTGTATTGAAACGAGACGAAGTTGAGAGGCAATACAAAGGACTGAGGACCGGTAACTCGACCAATACGGAAATACTAAATGACAATTTTATTAATCAAGCTCATTTAATTCGATTTACACTATAATAAACATCTCATTTCCCTTCAAATCATTATTAGAAACAAGACTTGTGAATATAAAGCGCTATTTCATCAAATGTGCGACTGCCATGCTCAGACCGTCCTGTCTCAGGGTAAAGCGTATACGCTCCGCTCTACTTCATCCCCAGGGTTACAATCCCACTCAAATCTGCGAGATGTGGCCTATGACCCAGGGACTATCTAAAAATAGACGACCAATGAACGCGCTAAAAAGGCGAGTCGGCAATATTAAGATACGCCAGCTTGTCATACCCGGTTTTCAAAGATAAGAAAACGTCATCACCAGCATACAGGTTGTCAAGTACCTCAGTCTACGTCTGATATATTTGATGGAAAAAACCTATACATTTCAGCTTGCCAATCTAAGAACGTCGCAATTTTGCGGAAGGGCTGAAGAGCGACAGCCAACTGCATATTGAAAGGTAGTTGGCTGAAATTTTATCGCTGAACATCGCGATAAAACTATTTGACTGGCTTGATCATAGATCACATTCCGAAGTACCAATACTGTTAAATACGTGTTGTGTAATGCTCATTTGGGACGCTGTTATACTTGAGAGTTACATCTATTCGTGATCCCTGGTTCATACACGCCGCAAATGGCTGCGAAATTACCCATGCCCAACAATTAACTCACTGTTTCATATAAATCAAAGTGTTTACATTTTGTGAAGGGTTTGATTCTTATCCACCATGCTGGCATAGCAGGCTGCAGCAAAGTTCTTTTTATGGACTATACAACTCCGGGCGACATCATACACCATACCTATGGGTACAATTCTGAAAAATAAAAATCGTGATTGTTGAATACGATTTAACTCTCATCACCTAACCTTTTAGGAAAAAACTAATTTTAATTTTAATAGTTTGCCTCGAGGAACTGTTAGTTCCTTAACCTATACTATAACATTTGCAAACTGATAAAGATGAATAGAAATCGACGAATTAGTATGTCGAGGCAATACTGTGTCTCACAATATCATTAAATCAAAGGACGAATGTAATATCTTATTCCACTAAAAATGATGCTAATCTATGACATGGCGCCTTTTGTAAATACACAAAAAATATAAAAAAAGTTAACCCCACACAATTTCATTCACAACAAAAGATGAAGAAGAAAACGTGTCCGTAAACCTAATCGTAGGATATATTAGAATCATTATCTAGCAGTTGACGAAAGAACATATCATTCATATAACGTTTCATTACTTTGGGATATTTGCATTTATATAATTCTGGTGTGTGGGTGTCCAAAACACGTTTAGTTATACTGGGAAATGAAAGTCAATATATATTGTTTCTTGCAATGTGATTAATTCTAGTCTTTCAAGAGAACTTACTCTTTAACTTTAACAAAAGTCAAAAGTGCAAAACTCCTTCATAATCACAGATCTTGGAAACAAGGCGAATTCAAACAAAGTTGCCAAATGATGAAATAAGGTAGCATTAACTATAATGACCTATCTGAAGCAAAAGAGTTGAATTACCGAATTGAACTTAAAAGAACCCTAAATGCATTCCAAAATCATTTGATTACAGTCTTTTTCAATAATTTTCAGTAATGTAGGAAAACAACAAATATTCTGAACAGCAATATTTCTGAACAACACGTTTTTAAGACGGCTTTTAAGACGGCGAGTACCCGATGACGACATCATGCTCCTGGATGAGTCTGTCCCTCTTCTCCGTGTCCTGGAGGATGTCCAGCTTCTCCAGGCGGGCTCCAGGACACAGGATCTGCGCATGGTCCAGGCGCGTCTGCGTCCGAGACACTGCACAAGTCAAATCATACTAATCACAATCCAAAATCCAAATATCTACGAAACCAGATTCAGTCTGATAAGTTAAAGCGAGTCGCCGCCAACGTTTTCAATGGGGCCAATATTTATAAAATCAGCCGCTGGGAAGCATCGAAGCGCAGCCCGGCTCGTTAGCGGGTCTATAATGATCAGGCACGACAGCGAATCGCTTTATGATGTCAATAGACAAACATGTGAATGCACCCCGGCTATCAAAAATGAGACCAGACGGTCTTGAAAATAGTTATTAGGTCCTTCCAGTCTTTCCCAGTATTTCTCTACACTGCATCATTAAGTTATCATCATTGGATGATGTGGAAATATTAAGATTGACAGTGTATCTCGGTCACATCAACTGGTCTGCCGAGGTAAACATTTACCGGAGGCACACACTTTTTACGGAAATGTCTTTTTGTCGATATAGTATATTCGGCTGCGTACTTTCGTACGAAATGGAATAACTCAAATACTATTCACTGGATTATTTTCATATTTTGCATATGGGTTCATCGTGGAGAGAGTAATGTTCCTACAGAGTGTTTTTACCTTGACCTTCATTTCAAGGTCACAACGAGACTTTGCCATTTTACCCTTGTCAGCGAAATATTTCAAGAACCAGTCACTGGGTTATCTTCATATCTTACATATAGCTTCTCCAAGGAAAGACAATGGCTGATTATATTTTGGTGACCTTGACATCATTCTCCAGGTCACAGCAGAACTTTGAATTTTTCGACATGTTAATGTACATGTAAAGCTTGTCAGCGGGATATCTGAAGAACCATTCACATGAATACCATCATATCTTCCACACATCACCTCCGAGGGAAGACAAAGGGCTGATTAGATTTTGATGACCTTGACATAATTCTCAAGGTCCCAGCGGAGCTGTGAGTTTGTCGACATGTTAAGCTATTCAGGGGCATCGTTATCACAAGTACTGTTCACATCATTATCTTACACCAGTGGTTCTTTTAGGGAAAAGTCAGGGCCCAGTCGATTTTGCTGATCTTGACATTATTTTTAAAGTATTAATTTGCGGCGGGGCATCATGTCACCTTAGTGACAACTACTTGTTGTAGGAAAGGTTTACGAGTGATTTTTTTCCTCCTGCAAGTATACTCCTAAATGTCTCTCAATTGTTATGAAAGAGCTACAATACATTTATGTCTGTCTTATGTATAATAATCATATATGTATACGAGTTTGTTCCCGAAGGAGATACTAATGAGATTCCTGTCTCGGCTGTCTTGCACCGTAATTGTGAGATTTCTGTGATTTACAGTTACATGTATCTTACTTACCTATTTCCCAAACTAAGTGAGTACAATCCCAGTGTTAAAGAGGGGGTGGGGAGATATAGGAGAGATAGAGAAGGAGAGACAGAGGAACAGGGAGATATAGGAGAGACAGAGGGACAGAGAGAGGAGAGGAGAATGAAAAGTGAAAAAGTACGACGAAGACCACAATTATTTTCTGCTACGTCTCTACAACAGGAACCAAACTGTGACGTCATTAGCAACGATCACCTGCTTGTCAGCAGGAACACATCGCCCCTATTTTCGTGTGAGAGTTTATGTATCTTGCAGAGATGACCTAAACCCCGAAACATGGACTTCTTAGATGAAGGTTGGATCGCATTTTGCAACTTGGCAAAGGCGAGTATGAGGCACGTACAGTCCTTACATAGAAATAAAGCAGGTTCCAGATTGTCAGTGCTTATTGTCACTTTACCGATATTGGTGCGTCTTATAGCCGTGTTTATATGCGCTCTTTTTGCCATGGGGCAAACATACCCCTTGGGTCAATTTTGCCACCCCGGGCCAAACGTTAAATAATACAGATCGTTTATATGCCAACATTATTTGAGGATATGTGCAGTTCTTCCCAGATAAAAGACATTCAGTCTCATCATCAACCTACGAATTGCCCCTCGATCACTTTTTGGTGGCATTTTACATCGGTCACTATCAGGAAACTATTGCATACGATCTATTTATAGATGTGGAACGGATATTCAGTGAGTATTTGAGCAGGGGGTCGAAATCTCTATAAAGTGTTTAAATGCAGCATTTGTTCCTAGGGGGAATACCAGATAATGTACAATCTCAATTAAACTATGATGTATGGACAAATGTAATTACATGCGTGTCAAAGTCTGTGTCAAAATGGACGAATATTGATTTTTATTCCTCAACCTGTATAATTATCTAATGTACATGTACATTTTTTTCAATAATATAATTGCATACACATAATTATTATGTAATCTTCAGATCTATGGCGTAAATAAAGAATATCTATCTATCTATCTATCTATCGTGGTAATGTCTAAATGACGTCATGTCAGGGACTGCAATATCACACACAATATTTGATCGCTATTGACGATGGGTGTGGATTTCAACTGCTTTGTGTAATGCCAACATGAAATTGAAGATGATCTATGGGCTATATTGAAAAGAAGGAGTGGACAAGTGCTCACCAGCAGTCACATGTAGACCAGGTTCCTGGGCCAGATCCTGGTAGATAGGACCAGACACCCGGCCAGCTCCCAGCACCAACACTCTCCTCGGCACAGGCATCTCTCTCAACCTCGACATTGCATGGTATCATAATTTTAGCATCCTTACATTAACATACAAGTAAACGGTCGACCTCCATTAAAGTACCGGGAACCTCGAGGGGTACGTTTTGCAAATATGATTATAACATCAGTTAAGAAAATAACACTACCACTTCGTTTTGTTTAAATCAAATCGGAAATGGTTTAAAATTAGTTTTTAAAATGTACCTCACGAAAACAGTCGGCAAACTTTTCAATAAGCCAATCACGCCTTGCCACGCTTGAGGCACCAGGGAAACCCAAGCGAGCGTCTCGCTAGTGTTATTGTTTACATTATTGAATCGAAGTGATCACGTATTTTGTGTCACAAGAATTACTAAGTTATGTCAACAGTTAAACAAAGTCGAGACACATAACGTCATTAAGTTGGTTAGCTATTCTTGTTACGAACATGTGTGTTTGAAGGCTAATCTAAGGGCAATCTACGATAATGCCGAGGAAATGTATTTACATTTTCGCGATCTCGAATTGAAACATCTAACACATACTACGGACTTAATTTATCTGAATGGCATCTTATTGAGCACTGTAAGAAAATAACACAACACACTTTACCACAGGGGGTAAGCCCTGTCCATGCTAAACCGGAAGTTGGCAGTCGTCAACAACCATTTTCTCGACAGACAGTAGTTTTTCAACTGGGGTGGATCCCGAAATTGGTTAATTTTGAACATTTTCCATTGAATGATGTTAACAATATCAACTTGTTTCAATTCTTGAATAGCTATAGTTTACTATCGCTACATTTTTGGAACATGACATGAAATACATAGTTTAGAAGTTAACATTTCGGAGCCAGTCAATCATCGTCAGGGAGATAATCCGCGAAAAGGCGACTTTCTACATGAAAACAGCAAATCTACATGGATCAAACTCATATTTTGTGTAATGTTATGTCGAATGTGATAATTTAGGACTTGTATCAAAGTTACAGTTTTCACAGATTGATCGAAGCCGAGATATAAGCAAAATTAAAAACTGTACACTTTGATGGTAGTTGTTCTGGTAGTTGAAAATTATCAAAAGTAACTGTCCATGGCAGTTGCTATGCAGGACAGTATTTGATACCCTTTTCTCCAATTTGTTGGGGTTAATATTACATGAAAAGGTGGCAAGTATATTGATTCTCGCTACTGTTTTCAATATAGATATAATATCATTATTAATAATTTAAATTTTTCTCTCACTTTATTTTTTTTGAAGGCACCATACATATACATAATCAAACATTTTCAACATATATAACATTGCATAGTATCTACCATAACAGTCGGCATTTGGGTTTACATGGTATACATTTTCATTTCAACGAAGCAGAAAATGAGAAGAGATTATACAAAAAAGACTGTGGCATGAGGACCAAAATGACATGAATTTTTTATATCTACATTCTGTAAAAAGCATCTGCTTACTAACGTCGTAAGTGTCTCGAATGACTGATTTAAGACAATTTATGTGCGGCTTTCTGTTGTGACATTTGCGTGTATATATGTAATGTTTGGTAACAATAAAGATCAGATTTAGAACATCATTTCGCTTTTCCTTGTATCCCAACATAATATGTGTTATATTAGGTTCTAAATGTATGTCAGTCTTATATTTGATCCATTCAAATACGAGATACCACAGACTGTTTACATGTACACAATCGAATAAAATATGCTTTATAGTTTCAATTGAACACTTACAAAATGTACATAATTGAGACGTTTGTAATTTGTAAATGAAAGCACTTCTGTTTGTTGTAAGTATTCTATGGACAATGCGGTATTGAAACCACCTAAGTTTATAACTAACAGTGCTTCGAAATGGAATGTAGTTATATATTTTCCACTCCTCTTTATTTATATGCGATCCGATATCAATTTCCCATTTCCTTTCACTAATAACTTGACTCGTTATTAAATCTGGTTTGATTAAATTCTTCTAGAATTCCTTACATCCTTTGGTAGCCTTAAATAATATGTTTACGTTGTCAGGAATAAAAGGCATATCATGTTCCTTATCAATAGTCAGTGAGTTGATTTGGATGTATTTCCTTATACAGTGTGTCAAACTTGTAAATTCCAAAAAGTTAGTTTTCAGATTGTATATTTGTTGAAATTCAGCAAAGGTAAGGAATGAACCGTCCGTATTTATAAATCTTACATTTGCTCTCACATAGTGTTTCAACATAACTGGTTTTCTTTCTATCAAAATATTGTCATAAGTATTTTTACTTTGCAAAGTGGCCCATGCATTGAAAACATCGTTCCAGAAGACATTCCTTATATTTGGTATAATACATGTTCTAAGATATGTTGATCCCATTTCTATTGGATTTAAGGCGTAATTGGTAGGAAAAAGTCAGTAAGATGTTTCAACTTCAAATGTTTTATTCCATTGTTTTATGGTTGGTCCAAAGTTGATAAAATTAAGACAACTATCGATAATTTATCGATAATAATTTAATTGATAAATTAAAGTACTCACGGAAATGTGTTTTGGCGTAAATTTCGAATCAACAAAAGAATACAAGTTTAACATACAGTTTTTTTCTACAATTTATTGTTAATAACAGTGTCATTTGTTTCGTTCTTAGACCTTGAACTGCTGCTATCTAGAATAAAACGGTACTGTGGTGCTCCTTATTCTCAAGAGTTACGTACGTATTGGAAACACATTACCAACATTTCTTGAAATTTCTAAATATGACTTGTGTCGTGAACAAAATTGAGCAATTCAAATAAGCAAGTCATGAACGCATTTAGTCAACAACTCACACAACCTTGTAATACCTGGTATTGAAAACATCAAGGAAGAGTTATTTCTAAAGTAAAAGGTTTCCTATTATTAGTCCGTCTATAAACGTTATAAAGATATTTCAATATTGATATGAAATCAAACTGAAAACTTTATTCAAGGCAATGTGTAGTAATTCACAAATTAATCAACTTTCAGAAATACAATTTACGAAAAGGATTTCATTCGTCAACCAGAATTAAGAATGTCCATAACAAAATCAAGATAGTTTCTGAAATAAGACACTTCATTGTAAATTAACATTAAATGAAATTTCATAAGAAGGAGATAACTCTGAATTAGCAAAGTAACTTCTATTGACCTTTGCAAGAGGTTATAAAGCAAAACGATGTTTTTAAATATATAACAAATCACACAATTAGAATACAATCGTATCCTTATAGGTAAAAAAAAATACCATTTGAATTTCTAATGTGCTTGCAAGACGCCGTCAATGTACAACGCCATAATAACTACAACCCCATCAGAGGACAGAGACAAAGTTATCCTTCCTCTTCAAAATAACCGTGTATATCTGTCTTGAATAAGTAGACTGGACAATGAATAATACTCCCGCTATTCACAAATATTCTGCAAATATATACTATCTGAAAGTATCTAAATAAGGTCTTCAAACACAGAAATGTGGCCTGTTTTTCAGTTGTAATTGTAAACATTATAATGAATCGTCCAAAATCCATTTCCTAGCATATATTTTTGTTAGTGAGTGAGTGTGAGAGTGTGAGTGCGATTTTAAAAGGTGAGTATTCGATGATCCGATTGTGACCATGTATAGCTCATTTTGTTGGGAAATCATTCAAGTTTCTTATCGTAGTCATTGGCTGTGCCATTAAAATTGTTTTTGGTGCTATTTATGACTTTGAAAGAGCATGGGGTGATTTCGTTGTTACATCCCTTTCCTTTTATATAGTAATAGGGTAGGGTCGATATAGGTATATATCTTTGAATCGCTGTTTCTAAGCGATACACGCCCCTGTGGTCAGATTAAGTGGCATTTTCAAGTTACTCAAGTCATAACTTCCTTTATAAGGTCTACCCCATTATGAGAAATAATGAAGTTCCTGATGACCATCATTTTAGTTCTGCATAGCCTTTTTCTGTTACCTGGTAACACCTATAACACCAACTATCGGTACCTGTACAGTTCATTGTCAACAACCTGGACAGTGTACGTGTTTGTGAGCAGAAGCTACTACCATCAAAGTGTACAGTTTTTAATTTTGCTTATATCTCGGCTTCGATCAATCTGTGAAAGCTGTAACTTTGATACAAGTCCTAAATTATCACATTCGACTTACAATTACGCAAAATATGGGTTTGATCCATGTAGATTTGCTGTTTTCATGTAGAAAGCTTAAGTCGCCTTTTCGCGGATTATCTCCCTGACGATGATTGACTGGCTCCGAAATGTTAAAATTCTAAACTATATATGATGTCATGTTCCAAAGATGTAGCGAAAGTAAACTATATCTATTCAAGAATTGAAACAAGTTGATATTGTTAACATCATTCAATGGAAAATGTTCAAAATTAACCAATTTCGGGATCCACCCCAGTTGAAAAACTACTGTCTGTCGAGAAAATGGTTGTTGACGACTGCCAACTTCCGGTTTACTGTGTTTACATATACATTGTATAATTATGTTAGCAGTTACATGTGCCTTATTCAAGGTAAATACTGGTAGCTTAATTTCGTTTCGTGTTCTGTCATAAATGGCTTCTACGATTTCCGAAATTGAAATGGAGTGGAGCGAATTTATTCCACATGATGAAAACAGGGTAAAAGCAAATTGCACATACGATTTATTTCGCTAAAAACTTAAGTTATTCAATTCAAAATACCAACTGATTAAAACAAATATCAATTGGATAAATGCATGTAATTAATGGAAATCTAAATGAAAGCGAAAAATTATATCGATATCGAATTGTTTTTTTTAAATGATAAAAATATTAAAACTGGATGAACTAGAATGATATATAGACAGCATATTGTAAGTTGTTCATTTCAAGGGTTCCGGGTCAGTTCGTACCAAAACCAGTTCGTTCCAGGGTCGGTTCGCACCAGAACCAGTTCACCCCAGGTCGGTTCGCCCCAACTCTAAGGTTTTCCGTCCGATTAAAATAATTTGTAAATAAGTAATTTGAAAAGATTGTTTTACAAATATATTCATATTATACTTATAAGCAATAATCATGCATGTTTAAACTGCATTTAATTTTTTAAATTTTAAGTTTAATAGATGAGAATACCATGAGAATATTTATCTGAATTATATTTCCACATTTATTTTCTGTTTTAGAAGTGGTAACGGACAGGACATTTTCCTGTCCCATTAATTACTTATGAATCAATGAAAAGGTCAATCGGTTCATTTAAGCCTGCATATTTTTATTTTTGAATAATCAATGTTCTGACAGCAGCACTTTGTGGAAATTTGCTGGTGCTAACGTCTCCGTTTGTATACATTTCCTAGAGATCTTCAAGTCTCTGTTGTATCCGTCAATATCTCCGTCTGCAGTTAAAATGGCGGCTGATCGCAGATTTTCTTTCAATACAATTCACATCTATACTAGGGTACTTTCCTACATACTATTAATGCGCGTGCTGTGGGCATTTACCAAATGCCATGTTAACCTTTAGGGAGTGTGTAAATACATCATAGTCTGCGTTTGAAAAATTGAAGCGGGAGAAGGGTAACTGTAGTAATATGTTCTGATATGAGAAGGGTACCTCGAATATTGGAGATGGGTAACTTAGATGTTTGTTAAAGTTCAAGAGATAAATGAAGACGATATCTTCTTCATCATACCAATTTCTAGAATGCCTCTCAAACAGTTTATTTTTGAATTGATTTTTATTTTAGCATTTTAATTCATATGTCAATGTTTGTAAGTTTACAATCGGTCTTATCCTATGAGGAAGATATTTCTTTATGGAGAAAGCGACTAGATTCGAATGAATTTGGTGCTATCTGTGTTCTACTGTGAATGTGCAATAGCAATAGGTGTTTGTCCATTACATCGCCTTTGTACAAAGTAAACTTAAAAGTTACCCTTCTTCGTGTTCCATTCTGTCAACAGATTACCCTTCTCCCACGAAATCAGTTACCCTTCTCTCGCTTCAATTTTTCAAACGCAGATTATGTTCTATTTACACACTCCATAAAGGTTAACATGGCATCTACAGGTTCGTAAATGACCAAGGCATGCGCATGAATAATATGTAGGAAAGTACCCTTGTATAGATGTGAAATGGATTGAAAGAAAATCTGCGATCAGCCATTATTAGACCAACGGCCATTTTGGGAGTGGTTAACTGCAGTTACCCAACTCAGTGTAGTAGGGGTGAATTAGCAGTTAGCATAATCCAGATCAAAGGCTTCCTTGAATAATATGTGTTCACAACTGAGGGGTCTACTCACGGATGTGTCAATTTCATACAAAAACAACTCTTAATCATTTCATTAGGTCTGCACAAACAAACAGAAACTCACCTACCTCAATTTTCGTAATCCGATAAGTACGTACCAAATCTTCAAGCGACTGATTGCATACGCAAACAACGTCATGTAATGTAAAAACATCTCTTTATTCGACTTTATTACATCTACAATTAGTTTCACCAGCGACATTCTATAGCGACATTATATAACAGAACAGAACAGAACAGAATTTTATTCTCATGAATCATACAAAATGATATAGAGAACATACAGTCGTTTCATAAAACACAGCATATATATGTATATAGATTTAAAAAAGACTAAGGACAGTTTTAGCTAAATGTGATAACTTGAATAAGAGTGGGTAATAATCTGATTTCATTAGTGAAATAAATTTATCAATATGTGGATTGGTACAAAAATGGGTGGGAAGTATTTTCTTGGGTTCATATTGTAGATATGCACACGATAAGATAAATATGATACTCGTCACAGATGACATGGTGTTTACAAAGTGTACATGTTCTATTTGTCTCCATAATATTAAACCATCTTCCCGTTTCGATAGGTAATCTATGATTAGTAGTTCTTAATTTAGTTAACCAAATACGAAATTTCGATGGGAGATCTAAAAGATAAGGTTCCAGGATGAGTGAAGTTTTGTATAAATGATAATATTTTCCTTTAGAGGAATTTTGAGCCTCGGAGTACCATGATTGTTTGAACTGGTCAATTAATGAAATTTTGACTCGATTCTTTAACCAGTTGATGCTAGGAAATTTTGGGATTGCCAAATATAAGATAGTCCAACGTCTTGAAGGATATGTCTTACCGTTTTTAATTGGTCGAAATGAGCATCCTGGGAAGATGACACTAATGTCATTATGTTATAAAGAATGTGGGGGAATTTACCAGTTTCAGTTATAACTTTACACCAATAGGTTATGATTTTTACCTTAATGTGAACATCAATAGGATACCTGCCCATTTCACCATAAACCATAAAATTTGGAGTAGATTGCTTTACTTTTAGAATGTATTAAAAATTTTTTAAGTGCGTTCTTTCCAAGTTTATTGAATTTTGATATCCCCACACTTCCGAACCGTAAAGTAGAATTGGTAAGACGCATTGATCAAATAGTTTTAGCTGGCAGTCTATTGGTATCTGTAAATTTCGAATGATTCTAAAAATTGAAAACATGGCTCTTGATGCTTGTTCCGAAAGTCTCTTAATTGCCTTCGTGAATTTACCATTTCCACTGAATAATATGCCCAAATAAAGGTAATCCCGAACAACTTCTATCTCGTCATTAAAAATTAAAAATTAAAATTTATTTTTAACATAGCCTTTTGAAAATATTACAATCTTTGTTTTACTAATATTTACATTAAGTTTCCATTAAACACAATATTCTGAAAATCTATCCAGAGGAAACTGCAAATCTTTTTCATTTTCTGCTAACAGAACAGTATCATCTGCATAAAGTAAAACCAGTAACTTTATATACATTCCAAGTTGTTCCTCAATTAAACTATTGACAACAGTGAGGCCTTGTACATTGCTTTCACATAGGAATGATTCAAGGTCATTTACATATACAGCAAATACAAAAGGGGATAAATTGTCACCCTGTCTTACACCAATGTTGCATGAAAAAAGGGGAGAAGTGACATTATATAACGACATTATATAACGACATTCTATAGCGGGGTTATCTCCCGTCTGACAGACAGGCAGCTGACAGACACTTAGTGGAAGGTTAATTAGGTCATCCCCTACAGATACAATGGATCAGTCCACAGTCAGAGTAGAGCAGAGTAGAGAAGGCTTCGTTAACGAGCAGTAAAGACAACATAGGTTCTTGTTGCGATCAGAGGATCAAATAATAATCTGTCGTCTACTCTCAGTGAAGTTAGATTGTGTTTTTAGCTCATCTGGCCTGAAAGGCCCGATGGGCTTATGGCATGGGATGGCGTCCGACCATCCGTCCGTCCGTCCGGCCGTAATCTTTTCGCTTTTTCGACTTCTTCTCCAGAACCAATGACTCCAGAGAGCTGAAATTTAATGTACAGACTCCTTGGCTGAAGGGGATACTAAATTGTAAATTTGGTGACCCTGTGACCCCAAATGTGGGTCACAGGGGTCCAGTAGAAATCGACATGAAATTTACCTAACCCGGACATTTAGTATAACAAGCAAATTTGTTTCTTAAAATGATTGGTAGGTCCCTGTGATGCTGTGAAAAAAACCCAACCAAAATCAACCTTGGGCAGAAAAAGTTGTGACCATTTAAAAATGTACCCCAATGATGCAGTATGCTACTGCACATATAACATCAGTTGGCTGACCAGTATCATCTGAGTTGTCTCCCTTCTTAGCAACATGGCCGACATGTTGACAACAGAAGTTTCAAAGCGGTGAAATATGACATGTAAGATGAGAACTGTGGTTATATTTTCTGGAAATACTTTATTACATTTATATAAACACATAAGGCTTCGAAATATACCTTCAAATAGACAGATTTTCAGTGTTTGATAGATTAAAATATCAACATGCTAATTTGATGATTTCTGTATCAAAGTCACCTATTCTTAATGCTTTTTTTCACTCTCAATCATTATGAAATAGAATGAAACTAACAATGACAATGTGATGGAATAACTCAAATCCCATTTCAAGTATAACATTGTGTAATGGATTTATTATAAAATAATTTTGACAATTTTTAATAGCTACACATGTAATCTTCCTGGTACTGCTTCATGACGACTAATTTCATTGAAAAATGCGTCTGTTGATCGGTACTTTTTAAATTTCGAACATTGTATTTATTATTGGTAATATGAACTCAAACCATATTTCAAGCAAATTGTATCCCTTTTGTCAATGATGGAAAGTTATCAGGATTTATCTTAAATAAAACACATCATTGCAAAAACTGTATATATATGGGGGTTTTTTTGGTCAGTTAATAAATTTATCAATCAACTTCAGCCAAAAAAAATTAACAATTTGCCTTCTCTGTTTTTAAAGTAATTTATATATATAATAGTTAATAACATGTTATTCTACTCAGTAGTCATATATGACGTCATCGTAACACTAGGATGACGTCATAGGTGGCTGTGGAAGGAGTGGCAATCTCGGAGGCTCCGTTCATAAAGTGAACGTCATTTACAAACTATGCATGATTTGTTAAATCTAATAAATAGAACATTTGACATGTTTCGTCGAATACCATGTACATCTCATCTCGTGGAGTAAAAATAATACATTTACTCTCGTGGCTGCGCCCCTCTTGAAAATATGCATTTCTACTTCACTCGATGAGATAAAAGCCTACATAGTATTCGACGAGAAATGTCAAATATCTTAAATTTATTATATGACGAGCACTGAAATACTAGGATTTATCAGTGTAATAAACTGTCTATCAGGCTACACCACTTGCTTGATAACGGTGCTAGTATCTGCATCGAAACGTCGCACTCATATCAATAAAGAAGTTGACTATCCATAGAACTTGTTCTTATTTATTTATCAGGCTACAGTGAAAATAACTTATATTTTCACTGCGAACGGTGACTGATATAATTTGACGTCATAAAACAATGGTCTCATGTGACGAATTGGCTTATGACGTGTTACTCACGGTGGTAAAGGGCTGTTCCTAGCGGCCGCTCGGCGTGAAAATAACCTTTTTCAGTCGTAATTATATGGAAAATATCATATATTAATAAATATAAAATCCGTCAATTCTTGACAAATACCATTTTTATCTCATCTCGTGAGGTAGAAAAGTGAAAATATAATATTTCTACCTCACATGATGAGATAAACATGGTATTTGTCAAAAATTGACGGATTTTATATTTATTATCTTAGAACTGAAATAATTTGACGTCATAAAACAATGGTCTGACGCATCGAATTGACTTGTGACGTCACAGTGTTACTGTGGTGACAGGCTGTTCCAAGCGGCCGCTTGGCGTGAAAACAACCCTTTGCTGACGTAATTACAAGGATAACTTCACGAATGCTTGACAAATACCATGTTTATCTCATCCTGTGAGGTAGAAAAGTTATTCGTGAAAATATAACCTTTCAATCTCACACGATGAGATAAACATGGTATGTGTCAAAACAAGACATATATCCTATATATGAGCTTCACATTAAACATTCTTAGTTGACTAAATACATAATATTACTAATGATATTACCCTTGTTGAAATTATAAACCAATCTGTTCTTTTAAAATATCTCTTAGTTGTTGATAGTGAAAAAGACATCAAGCACTCGTAGCCAGGTTTGTCAGGTATTTACACTTGTTAGTAATAACACCAATAATGTTCAAAACAATACTGTTTTGCGTATCCATCAAAATGTGCACCTCTGGTCATCATTTGCAATACAGATAGTCTTGGATGTCTTGTTTTTCTTCAAGCATGTTCAAGACAGGCATTTATCTCTACAATGATGCTTTCGACAGACTGCAGGCTTCTATCCAGTATCTTATAAAACAGTCACTGACCTAAATAAAGTCTTAACATTTAAATGCAAAAGTATTCAATGATGTCCAATGTAATGACAATTAGTCATATATTGCTACTTATTCATGAAGTAAAGTTCTTTAAAACAAAATTGAAATATCTCCATATCTTTTTATAAGATTTGACCTCATAATTAGAACTTCCTTTCAGGTTGATTGTGATCCACAGATTCACTAATTCGCAGATTTTGCTTGATTTACTGCTTGTTACATTTTACATTCGGATATTGCCCCAAAAGGCAGTTTCCCCATGGTTGATTGTGTATTGGTTCGGTTTTCCATAGGGAACAAGTACTTCATGTGGGTTCTTTTAGAAATGAAATTACCTTGTTGTACTGAGAATAACTCTTCGCAAAATATGTGGACATTTCAAAGTGTTTTCCTATCTTTTTTGGATAATTATATTCAAAATTACAATATCCCCAAGGTTGATTTTCCCATTTTGAACAGGTAACCCATTTTGGTTCATATAGACAGACAATTTTCATATTAAACTAAAAATAACTCTTTTCATTAAATATTTAGTAATTTCCCCATCTTTTAAAACATTTTTACAATGATAATATCCCAAAGGATTTTTTGGATTTGGTTGTCCATGGCGAGTTAGTACCCTATGTGGGTTCATGACATGACGACAAAATTTTCTAGTTTTACTAATCGTAATTCTTTTCTCAAAAATTAAGCAATTTTCTTATGTTTTTGAGGTTTTTACCCAAAAATGACAATTTCCCTAAGTTTAATTTTGGTTGGGTATTCCATGATGATCAAGTACCCCATGTGGGTTCATTTAGACATACAATCTGATAGTTTTACTGACTGTTATTCTTTTTAAAAAATATTAAGCAATTTTCTTAGGTTTTTTTTAGGTTTTTACCCCAAAATGACAATTTCCCTAAGGTTAATTTTGGTTGGGTTTTCCACAGTGACCAAGTACCCCATATTGGTTCATTTAGACATAAAATCTGAGAGTAAAACTGATTGTTATTCTTTTTAAAAAATATTAAGCAATTTTCTTATGTTTTTGAGGTTTTTACCCCAAAATGACAATTTCCCTAAGGTTGATTTTGGTTGGGTTTTCCACAGTGATCAAGTACCCCATATGGGTTCATTTAGACATGAAATATGATATTTTTACTTATTGTAATTCTTTAAAAAAAAATATTAAGCAATATTCTTATGTTTTTTTAAGGTTTTTACCCCAAAATGACAATTTCCCTAAGGTTGATTTTGGTTGGGTTTTCCACAGTGATCAAGTACCCCATATGGGTTCATTTAGACATAAAATATGATATTTTTACATATTGTAATTCTTTTAAAAAAATATTAAGCAATTTTCTTATGTTTTTTTAGGTTTTTACCCCAAAATGACAATTTCCCCAAGGTTGATTTTGGTTGGGTTTTTCATGGTGATCAAGTACCCCATTCGGGGTCATTTTGTCATAAAATTTGCTTGTTATACTAAATGTCCGGGTTAAATGCAATTTCTACTGGACTAATAACCGTAAAAGCTATTTTCATCTTCTTCTCCAGAACCAATGACTCCAGAGAGCTGAAATTTTATGTACAGACTCCTTGGCTGAAAGGGATTCTAAATTGTAGATTTGGTGACCCTGTGACCCCAAGTGTGGCTCACAGGGGTCATTACCTAAAAAAAACTATTTTCATCTTCTTCTCCAGTCCCAATGAACGTAGAGAGCTGAAATTTTATGTACATACTCCTTGACTGAAGGGGATTCTAAATTGTAAATTTGGTGACAGTGAGACCCCAAATATTGGGTCACAGAGGCAATGACCTAAAATGCTATTTTCATCTTCATCTCCAGTCCCAATGGCTCTAGCGAGCTGAAATTTTATGTACAGACTCCTTGGCTGTAAGGGATTCTAAATTGTAAATTTGGTGAGTCTGTGACCCCAAATATGGGTCACAGGGATCATTACCTAAAAGCCTATTTCAGTTTACAGCATCTTTCTGAGATTATATATGCACTTCAATCAGTAAGTAGGTAAGGGAGGTAATTTTAAAGAAAACAGCTGAGTTAAAGGCTTTTCATCTTTCTGATGTGAGAGTTCTAACATGTGCTTTGAGAATATAATATGTCTGATGAAAAAGAGATATTTAGAATTAAAAACTTAGAATTGGAGGTCTAACAAAAATTATAAGTCATATTTTATCTTTGTCTCACATTTCACATTTGAGTAATTATTTGTATTTTGCAAGTGAATTTGCTGATAAAGGTACACAAGTCTAAAAGTATTCTAAAGACTTAATAAACAATCTTTTATTAAATCTAATATTATGTTCTTTGTAATTTAAGAGTAAATAATGGAGTTTTTTAATATCTCATGATATTGTGTAATTATTTGGAGAATTAATTAATTAATTAATGAGAATTTCCAGTACGAGTCAATTTGGTATACCTTATTTATATCATATTTTATACTTTATAACTGATTTAGTTTTCTATTAACTTTGCAGTTAATTTTATTCAATAGGAACAAGAAATGAGATAGATGTCTACATCATGGACATGTTTAATATGAATCTATTTGAAATGAGAACTATTGAATACCCTTTGAAGGAATAACTTGAAGAGGAATTAAATTTGTTCATTTTACATGAGATATGTGAACTGAATATGACTAGTGATGACTGGTGATAACATAGGACTATAAAAGAAGTAGCTATATGAGATTGTGACATCACACCTATTTTCATCATCTTCTCCAGTACAGAAAAATAATTAATTGTAGGAAAAACTGCATCTAACATATAAATTTTACTGGCTGTGAGTCCAGTGTCTGCATGTTATGTAATTGCATTGTGTTGACCTCTTCCTGGCAGAAGAATGAAAACTGATAGTTACACAGAGGTTTCAGGTTACTTCAAACTACTGTGCAGCACTGTGTTATCATAGACTGTGCGTGAGACTGCTTTAGTCTTCCACTGACTCTAAAAAAGAATTTATTCATAGAATATCACCATTTTATCAAATATTGAAAAGGAGCCTATAAGAAATGGTGAAAAAGAATTTACTAAAAAAAATTCACCAATTTATTAAGTATTGAAATGGAGCCTATGAGAAATGGGATTTTCAAAAACTGAGGCTCCTATTCATTATGTAATAAATGTTAGTATTGCCATAATGCAATTAAGAATTAAAACAATATAATGCAAAGGTGTATGATATTCAAAACGAATGTTGATTTATGTGTAACCGATTTTGATAATAATTAGCAGGGGTCATGACCTAAAAAGTTTTTTTTCATTTTCTTCTACAGCCCCAGGCCATTATTGCAATAGCTTACAGTGGTGAATTGTATGCAAAGAATTGTACCCGGTATATTCATTATTATATAATGTGTGTACGATCTTAAAAAATAGTATGATCTCTCCACCACATTATTATATGTTTGATACCAGCAATTTATTTCCAAGCTTTGTGTTGCTCTTTCAACACATATATATAGCAGATTGGCAAAGTTATGGTAACAAAATATTTTTAAACTGCTTTAATCGTTTCACTACCTAGATTCTTATTACTACATTCCATTATCTGACCATTGCTATAAAGTCCACTCCATAACATACCCCACTTATTATCTCCTGATGAGCTACAGAGGCCATGGCTCTATTTTTTATAAAATGTTGCTGCTTAATGATTTTAAAGAGCGTCTCCTCATATTGTTTTTAATGTCAACTAGTGATTTGTCAACTGTAATGAAACTGTACGTGTAGGAGAATGTCCTCAAACTGGCCATTAGTTTTGCACTAATGGCCAGTTTGAGGACATTCTCCTACTTAAAACAAAGTTTAAGTAAACATGTTCTCGCCACTACGCACCTTATCATGTGCAAAACTAATGGCGACTTTTGCTCTATATGTATTTCATGATCTTCTCAGAATTGCCAGTTACATTCCCTCGTCTGCCAAGATATAATATGTAAAAACATCAGGCGTTTTCCAAGTGAAAGGTGAGGTTGTAAACATTAAATTTTAAAAGGTTAAAGCAAAAAAAAATTATGAAAGATTTTTTTCGAATTAGAAAATCAAAACCACCACAGGCAGTGAGTTCCATAATGTAACAGTATTTGGAAGAAAAGACCGTGCATAATTCGCAGTTTTAGAGTTGATAGTTTGAAGATTCGTGTTATTGCGTCATCATTTTTTGAACATATCTTCTTTGAAACAGCGGTTGGCAATTGAATTTTAAGATACAAAGTTCAATTTCCAAGTTCAATTTTCAAGAATTCTTTGTTCAGTTGTCAGGATAGGTGAAATGTGAAATATATCAAATGTAAATATGTCAAAATATATTTATGTGAAATGTGCTGCTAAACATACATTGAAAGGTGATTTTTCAATGTTATTTAAATAAATACTCGCGGAGCTCCCCTCGTCATGGTCCAACGCACAATTTTTACTTTTAGCTAAGACAACAAATTCTAAAATATTAATTAACCGAAAGAAGAATAGTTTTCTGATGCGTCTGCGTAAAGCTGGTATATAGGGGAAAGTAGCCAGCATGTAATACGCTCATACTTTGCAGTTAAAATAGCGAGTCAGTCCTCAATCTTGTCTGTAACGAGCGTAGATGATATGTGTAATGGTTCGAGGGGAATCAAAAACTTTTACTTTTAGCTAAGACAATACATTATAAAATAAGTAATCGTTGTTTACAAAAATAAAATTGAAATGAACTCCTTGATGAATGGCCTTTCTGTCATTTTGTAGCAACAGCATGAATAATAAATAATTACTTTTTGTTTAATAAGTTTATGTTTTATTTATTTTTTCTCAAAACAATAAACAGTAATCAACCTAAATAAATTAATAATATAATATATGTGGATACCATCAAGTATTCCAAAGCACTAGGTAACCTAACATTATAGTATATAGTAGACCTATATAATAGTATCATACTCGTTTTAGCTTTCTGCATTTGGGAGGTTACCGTATCATTACAACAATCAACAGTCTCATAGGGAGGTTACTCTAATGTTTCTTGACTTTACGAAGATTGCCGATCGACGCCCGAGCGACTCGGAGACTCTAACTGGTAACAACAATAAACTGCGATTCCAAAAAAACCCCGCTTACGCAAGCACCCAGTCGCTTGTGCGTTGAAGCACCTTTCAGTAGAAATGATCAGGTGACGTCCAGAAGAGACGAGTCCCTGTATATAATGTCCCTGGTTTCACTTACAAACTTTATTACATCAAGCAAAAACTATATCTGTCCTATTAAAGAGAGGGTTCTATCGGGGTATTTTTTGTGGAAACGAAATTCAGGTGGGAATTCCCTTTTGCACACGGCACACAAGTGTGTGTTTTTTTATAAACGCTTTTATTTTACTTTTTACTACTTTATATTGATATTTCAGGAGATAATTAAACTTAATCCGAATGTAAAAACAAAAAAATAACCAAACAAAAACGAAGCCACTGATTGGCGCTGCAAGCGCCAAGGGGATTAACTCCATTGTTGTGATGGCGGCGACTGACTCGAGCGATCAAATTGACGAGATGCTTTTACATGTATGAACAATTATGTGATTATAGTGAGTTATTTTCACAAGGAATTAAGAAGTTTTGACACTAATGCCTCTAAGATAATGACGCTAACTCAATATGACACTGAGGAAGAAACTGGCTTCAATCAGGGTTTCGATTATAACCTGTTGTTCGCTCTCCCCATCATCCTCACGTTCACAGATCGCCAAGTAGTGTTCAAGACATATATTTTGCTATCAACTTCAAGTGGGATTACCTAGATATGATTCAATAAGAAAATAAGAATGAGTAAGGTTGGGCGAGGCCGACCTCGAAAACACGAGGATATTTCGCCCGTGAGTAGAAGACGGGAGAGAAATGCTCAGCGAGTCTATTTGGGAGATCTTTCAAACAGATGGATTGAGCTGAAAACAGCACTGGTATTGACGGATATTCAACTTGCAAGACACCTTCTAGATAACCATGATGTGACCTGTCAATGCAAGTAAGTATGAAAATAATTTATCAACGTTGAAATGTTTGTGATATCTACTACATGTCATATAACAATTCATACTTTTCAGTCTTCTGTCTGTATGACTGCAGTACAGTAGACATATATTCATAGTGCATACATACATAATTTTTAATTTTTGGGCCTGACATAAATTATCAGAACAATGAACCTAAAATTCTTGCCTAAAATTTGTAAACAATATTCAGTCCTGAAGTAATTCATGTCCAAATTAATCAATTATTTTTTCATTGATGTATTTATTTTTATTTTTATTTTTGCAGTTCTACCCCAGTACCTTGTGATCCATGGGACAGAAGCTCACAACAAGAAAGTCTTCAGCTGCCATCAGTTAGCACACCCCAGAAAAACAAAGATCTAGATGTTGTATCATGTGTTGCAGGTGAGCATACACTCTTTACATTGTATCTCAGTAACCTGGTATACTTCGCTCTAAGTTGAGTCTTGTCATGTTTATGTAATTCATTTCATACATTTCACAATAAGTATAATTGAAGTGTGACGATCAGAAACTTTGGAGGTTATATTATTCATAATGAATTGACAAGCAGTGTATCGATATCGTGATACTGAATCTGACAATATATACATCATGATTTATTTTGTGTATTGTGATAAGATAACTATTGTTGACCATTGTTTATCAAGAAAATATGTAGGTGATAGATAGATAATGTGATGTGTATCATATTGTGAAACTTGATAACCCCAGATTGGGTATCAAGATTATCAATATGATCCCGCCGAAGTGTTTATAATTTGTGGTTGTATTCATTCAGCTTTGCTAAGAACCATGGATTTTTTTTTCATGTCATTTCTCTATTTTCAGATTTGTCATTGATATCCTCATTGATGAGCTCTCCTACCAGTGACGAAAACAATGAAACTGCTGATCAACCTTGCAATGAGTATGTATATTAATGTATTCAATATCAAATAATATTTTGAATTTCAAGATTGCATATATTTTGTTATGTAAGACCGTTTACATGAATCATAGCTGATATTTGGCATATTTGTTGAATAACACGAGTTCGAATCATGTCAGGGGCACAGTAACTTTTTATGCAGTAGAGAACTGTAAGGTTTTTTATGCAATGTTACATTGTTGCAGCAAGGTTTGGGTGCAATGCTATACTGAACTTCAGTGCAGTATACCATCCATGGTTCACTAGTCCCAACCGGTACACGCAGGTTTCACGGCAATGCATAACCACACAACATAACAGGCTTTCTTCCTGCCATAATACGGGCAGCCATGATATAAGTAAAATTCAATGTTAAAACTCACCTGCATAACCTAATACTGTTTATGTCCATTTTCTCATTGAAATTTCTTTATCACAGACAATGCAGAGAATCAACGCAGACAGTTGCTGAGTTTACAAACCCGGGTCCAGATGTTTTGGATAAGACTGCTGACATAACCAGGTATGTATTTATTTGAACACATTATCATTTACAATTGTCTTATTAACTGGTATCATAGATAAATATGTATGCTCTTTGCTGTGTTTCACAACAAAGTATTATATCATTATTGTTTTTTACGGGTTGACCCAAGTGTTTACCCCCCTTACAGCTACTAAGACTATGATGATGAGTTAAATGTATTAGAAATGATAACTTTGTGTAAGCAGGCATATAGTTCATGATTTTCTCTGTGTTACAGTGCCACACTAGGAGAGAGCATCGACTCCATCAACAGCGACGATGAATTCCTGAACATGTCACTGCCGGACAGAGATGAAGATGCAATGCCCGGTTTAGACAATAGTACCAAATTCATGGACAATATTTCGACACAAAAGTGTATTGCTTTTGTTGATCCGCTTGTAGAACTTGTTAAGAATTGTATTGGACATACTTGTGAAAACTGTAAAACCAATTTGGTTTTTTCATACACAATGAGAGCTACTGCTCTTATGGTCACTTGGAAGTGTCAAAGAGGGCATTCAGGCAGCTGGTCTTCTCAACCCAAAATCGGTTCCATGTTTGCTGGTAATCTACAGCTGGCCGCTGACATCCTACTCACTGGCAACAGCTACGCAAAAGTTGCAATGCTTTTCTCTTACATGAATTTGGGCTGCGTCAGCAAGTCCTATTTCTACAATGTACAAAGATTCTATGCTCTTCCTGCAATTGAATCTTACTGGGCATCGATGCAATTGGACATTCTCAGTAAGCTGAGAAAAAGTGAATCACCGATCATACTGGCTGGAGACGGACGTAACGATTCACCAGGACACAATGCGCAGTATTGTACTTACACCATGATGGATGTGGATACCAGACAGATTGTCGGTCTAGAAATAGTCGACCTTCGGGAAGCCCCAAACAGCGTCGCAATGGAGAAAATTGGCTTCATACGTTGTATGGACTACATCACCAACATCATCTCTGTTACAGAAGTTGTCACTGACCAAAGTTCATCAATTGCCCTGACAATGCGTAAGTGTACAGACATTCATTGGAATGCCAAATTTATATTTTTTTACAAAAAGTCATGGAAAAGTAAGCAATGTATACATAGTGTATAAAATCCCCCCAATTTTTTTTATCAACATGGGTAACTAAGTAATGTAATGTATTAAATGTAATGTAATTCAGATATATTATTTATGATTTGCTTTTTTTTGCAGGAACAAAGTTTCAAAACATCAAACATCAGTGGGACGTGTGGCACGCTGCTAAGAACTTGGAGAAGAAACTGACAATGGTGAGATATTTTGAGAGTTGTTAAACTAAACTATCTAAATTTGATCATATGTACAGCTACATACAGCAATTTTGTACTTCTAATAATTTTCATGCTGCAGTATGAATAAATTTCAGTCCAATAACATTTATCACTCTCTATTTGACAACTTCCAAACACAAGGCATAACTCTTGCCAGTCTGCATTAGTGGTTGATTTAAGTCTTGCAGTATTTCCCTCGCTTCGTTGTGCCTAGATAGTGAAGCTCTGCACCAGAAATGCATAGTGGGTCTAGATTTCTAAGGAAATACTGCAAGGCCTAAATCAGCCAGCAATGGAGACTGGCAAGAGTTATGCCTTTATTTGATGTCTCCTGACACATTTGTGTTATGTTGTATTTATAGTAAATGTTTTGTTTCAGCTCGGAAATACCAAGAAGACGGCTATTATACGGACTTGGGCTCCTTCTATCCGGAACCACTTCTGGTACTGCTCTAAGATTTGTGAAGGCAATGAGGATTTATTGAAGGTAACTATTTGTGTCTGGTATTCCACATACATGTTATATGTTCAAATTGAGTAGACAGATGAGTAAATTATAAGATGGCACACTCATATATATGATATAATTATTGAATAACTGATGTCTACTATAACTTATCTAAGTAAACATATTCTACTCCTGATTTTTTTCAAACAGGAAACATGGATGAGGATCCTGCAACACGTGTGTAACAAACACGAGTGGGCCGTCAGTGAGCACACACCTGGCAAGTGCGCACATGCACCTCTCAATGCCAACGACGACAAAAAGCCTTGGTTTGACACCAACAGCGAGGCCATGGACATCCTCCGAGGTGTTGTGATGGACCGCAGACTGATGGGGACCATGACCCACTTCACCAACTTTCGGTAAAAATGATTTCCTTCAGTTTCAGAAATATAATTTAATTTCCTTATATTTATTCAATCAAAATTTGTCTGTATTGTTATCATAATTAAAGACACTTTTTCTTAAAAGTAGAAAATTAATTAAAAAATATTATAGCCAAAGAAAGGTTACTTGCTTCTATGAACTTTTTTATAAGGGACTCTATTTTGTTTTTAGGCACACTGGTATCCTGGAGACGTTCCACAACCACCTGCTGATGTACTGTTCCAAGAGACAGTCCTACCAGTAAGTGAAAAGTCTATTATGAAACAAAACCGCTACCAGATAAACTCAGCATAATTCTTAATGTTATGTCATATACCTGTATAATTTAATCATTTGAATAAATTTTGTTCATTGATAAAATCGATATGGTCTTAACATACTATCAACAGTATGTCTGCTTTATGTGGTTAAAAATGGATGGATTCATCACTATCGCAAGTTTTCATAATAATAATTCTTTCTTACACAACAGGTTTCCTGGCTACCGCTCACGCAATCTATTGGCTGCAATAGACTACAATCACCATGTGAACAGACCTGAGCTCTTGAACCAAAATGGAGAGACAAGGTAAATAGAAATGTGAATGTGAATAAATGTGGGATTGTATGGTTGAGGATTGTCAGCGAAATTCCATATTCAATCGTTGGAATAACACATAGTAATGAAACTGGTATCATAGCATTAGTCTGTCTTGGCATTTAATCAGGAAGGTGATGTTACAAAGACTTCATTGTATACCTAAAGATTCTCATCTTTTGAAATGTGCCTAACCTACAAGCAATAACATTTTTTGCTATTTTTTCAGTCAGACTCCAAAATACAACAAGAGGTCAAAGACTTGGAGTGTTGCACCAGTGAAGATCAACAAGGGCTATGCATACAAGTATGACCTGCAGTGCCTGATCTTCGAAGAAAAGGCAAAGGATCTTCTTCCAACGAACAGGAGTTGCCAACGAAGGGAAGATGAATCACAAGCGACCAGGACGAAATCCTGTGTAGTTTCCATTGTCAGCTGGGTATTGTTGTCTAATTTTAAGAACAGTACACGATGGAACAACTTTCCTCTCTCCTGAACGAAGAACTCCATATCTCATCAAGATAAACTGTCTGTACGCTGTGTGACGAAACATCCTGTTGTTCCTCTGGTGATCATAGGCATACAAGTCATTCCTATAGGCCCCTGCTGCATCCAGTACGTCTTCGTCCATCACTACGCGCTGAAACTTTCCTGTGGCTGTCACACACTGTCCTCTCTTTTTAATGCAGCATCTATTCTCGATGTTGGTCGGCATTGGTCTGCAATTGCCACAATGACACCATCGAGGCAACACGTCTTCAGGGGGTGGGTTTGGAGGCTCTGAGGACGTCATTACTGTCTGGTAGGTTTCCTTGTCCTGCCATATCAGCTTTGTGAGTAGGCTACGTCTGCTGGTCTCATCCAAGTTATCTAAGAAATTCTGAAATGGAGATGTGAATAGTTTAATATAAGAATAGTAATAGCCTTAGTATAAATACTTGTTTTTTTTGTTTTAAAATACAAAAAGATTGAAATCAATGATTACTGTTATATTGGTATCAAATATGTAGATATGACAATAACATCGGAGTGATCTGCACCATTTAAACCCTCTTTTACATAATGGAGTTGAATTTATTAATCTTCATGAACAAAAACTTTTAATTACCTTTATTTTCAATAATCCTTCAGTTGATGGTTCTTCATTAGTATTTGGTATGGGCGTTGCAGATTGAGATGTGCCAGTGGTTGTGGTAGATGTAGAAGTAGATGTGGACGTAGCAGATGTACGAGTGGCAGACTTGGATGTGGATCTGGCAGATGCTCCTCTACATTTCGGTCTGGCAGATGCAGGCTTGCATTTCAGTCTGGTGGATGAAGGCTTAGGCATGGAAGGATGTGTCGATCTGTCGGATCGGGCTTTGGGTGTTTCGGTTGACAGAACTGGGGATGCTACAGGTTGTTGGCGAATTGGAATCTTTGACAGTCTACCATTTGTCATCTGCTTACGAACCTTGGTTGGAATTTCTGGTACCTCCACATGATGAATCCTCTGGAAATAAGCATTGTCTTTATTATATAAGTAAATCACAAATAGTGGTTGCTCAGAATTTTACAGGACTGGTGACTTGTAGTATTTCTCTGTAATTTCTCAAAGCAGACAGGCAGGGAAATAGAGAATCTCACCAAAGTGCCTTAAATTATGACAATTATTATTATATATTGATTATTATTATCAGCACAAGTTGATAAAGCTTATTTTCATCAACTCCTGTTCAGATAATTGATTTCAGAAGTCATGATGGTGTCATTTCTCATTGTACATCAATGAAAAGGTGATATTACTCGCCAGTGTAGGATACTGCATATTTATACAGAAATATTAAAGTAGTGTAAAAGCGCCACATTATGACGTCGCTTTCCCTCGTTTTATACAAAATCGTTAACTCGTTTAATAAAAAATGGAATTAGATAGAAAGTCATTTAGTATCCTATATATATCACACAAGCTTCACTGACGGCATATAGAACCTGGCATATTTGCTTATTTGTAGCATTACCAGATAATAGAGTAAATATTATATATGTTGTATTTTGTACCAACCTTTCTGTCAGTATAGTTGCCCTCATGTGGTTTCATGAACTGAAAGTAATAATTAAATAAGCATCAAAATCGCACAACACAAAGTCAAGATGAATGAGGCATAATTGCTTGAACTTTTAAAAAAAATAATTAACTGTAACCACACTCAAGATGTCACGTTGTAAAGAAACTAGTAAGTAAATATTGATAATTATTTAATTTATTTAATGAAATTAAATTTGTTATCTAAACTAGACAAATGTTAATATTCCTTATTTTCATAACATAACGCTGTGATCGTTCTAGGCATGTTGATATATATACATATATTTTATTGACTTGAGAGTAAATATAAAAAAAAATATTTAAATTATTGTAGGTTATACTTATACTTAGGTTATAATGTTGAAAATCACATGAATATAAATTATAAGGTGCGTAGGTATACGGCTATACAGTACATGTCTTTTGAAAAAGAATATAATACTTACTTCAAAGCAAATGTCTTCGTCGATCGTAGAATCGACACGGTTCGAGCATGGAAGAAGATGACCACATCTGCATAGACTGCTACAGTTTTGGTTGCGCTGCTTGCAAGGACAGGCTCCACGTTTCCCAGTCCGAGAACAGGTGTTGTTGCAGTGACAGCTCGCCATGTTCGCATTTGAGGAACACACGCATGTTTACCTCTATTTATACCTTCAGCGTACATAACCCTGTGGAAAGGCCCAATTCCCCTTCTCCGATGACACTGACACATGACAGCGTCTGTTCATTGCCCCTCTCAGCGTCTCGCCCATACGACACTCGTAATACAGACACGATCGACGCCATATTGATTAGATTTTCCGCGTTGCATTATGGGAAGGGAGTTTTCCGCATGCTATAAATAGGTTTAGCTCTTTCATGACGCGCATACGAGCGCGGTAGCTAAAAATAACTCAATTAGCATTTTAAGCTCGCGCTGTGGAAAGGCGATAGAACCCTCTCTTTAATACTGGGGCGAACCGACCCGGTCGAACCGACCCTGGGACGAACCGGTTTTGGTACGAACTGACCCGGAACCCTTTACAAACTTTATTACATCAAGCATCAACTATATCTATCATATTAAAACTGGGGCGAACCGACCCTGGAACGAACCGGTTTTGGTACGAACTGACCCGGAACCCTTTACAAACTTTATTACATCAAGCATCAACTATATCTATCATATTAAAACTGGGGCGAACCGACCCTGGAACGAACCGGTTTTTGTACGAACTGACCCAGAACCATTTCAAGATGCAAACATAATTTATAACCGATATTGAAATTGGCGCAAGAAGTGTATATTCAAATGTTATTACTTTTGACACATAACGGTTCAAATAACGTACCTGTTCAAAATTAACGAATAATCACTGTGTATATTGCATTCTCCAAAAAACTGAACTTACATTGGGCATCGGGGTGTACTGAATGTGACAGAAGGAAAATGTGACCACATCTGTGACACAGAGACACATGACAACTAACAACCAGCATTGAATGAACACCAATTAGACCCCGTCTCGGGTGTATTGCTAAAACAACAAAATAGTCTCAAAGTCTACGCTGTCTAAAAACAATGTTACTTTGTTTATTTCATGTTTCCTCGAATCGACTGAATAAAAAGTATGATTAATTAAAACCACACAAGTTGATTGACATAAGAAGCGTGTCGGAATACATATAGAAATGTTTAACATAACTGTCTTAAATTAAGGTTTGCCTCAGAACACGAGAAATATATATATTCCAAATATCTATATTTAACTATAATATACGTACTAAGGATGATTTAAAAGTGGACATAGAAGAACACCTTATGACTTTGGATTATATTAAATGGTGAACGGACAAAATCCCCAATGGACAAAATCCCCAAGGATAAAAACTCCAAGGACAAAATCCCCAGTGGTCATAATCCCCAGCCCTATAACAACAAAATGGACAAAATCCCCAAGGTGATTAAAAATGTTTTGCTTCCTTTACTGACAATGAACTTTGGTAAATTGTTGTTTTTATAACCTAATCAACTTTGTCTTTAATCAAAGGTATTAGTTAATGAGAAGTTTGAGAAATTGTTGTTTTGACAAATGGCTGTCTTTAATCACTGGTAGTAAATGTTGTTTTGATAAATGTTTTCTTTGATCACAAGTATTAGTTTACTGAGAATGAACTTTTGTAAATTGTTGTTTTTATAACCTAATCAACTTTGTCTTTGATCACAAGTAGTAGTTTATTGAGAATTATTGTTTTGATAACATTATAATTTTGTTCCGTGACAACAACCAGGATAAACTCAGAAACCTCTGCCTTGCATATCGCGATGGAAGAATGACATTGCCAGACTTTTTGAAAAGCATAGGCCGATCACTCTATAAGGTTTCACTGGAACTATACTGTTTGAAAGTGCTATGTAAAATGCGAGACCGGGATTGTTACTGCTTGCTTGTATGAATAAAATTACTTGTTATTACTTCCTTGCTCTGTTGTATTTTTCATCTTGGGGATTTTGTCCTACCCTTTTGGGGATTATGTCCACTGGGGATTTTGTCCTTGGGGATTATGTCCTTGGGGATTTTGTCCATTGGGGATTTTGTCCTACGACCTATTAAATACAGCGACTGTCAAACATTAATTATTTTATTTTGAAATAAAATTTCACACACTTTATTTAGCCAATTATGTTTTCCTCAAATCAGCTTTGTGGCCAAATATACGATACATTAATCAGCTCCGTGAGGATAACAGATGAATCGAGAAAAACATTAGAGACCTACTTATACAACTCATTTATTTTACCGATATTTGATTATTGTGATTTTATCTGGAATAATTGTACGCAAACTCAAGAGTTATTACTTAGAACCATATGTGGATCCGTTAGAGGAGTAATTCATTCCAAAATCTATTTTGAAACTGGTTTTACGTCTCTAAGCGAACGTCGCAAGACGCATCAAATGCGTGTATTTAATAAAATGTTCTATAATAAAACTCCTAAGTATTTGTCAGATTTAATTCCATTAAATTTATCCTCTGTATCCATGTATGAATCCAGATCATCTAACATTCTACAAGTACCTCTTTGCCGCACAGAATCGTATAAGAGATCATTTTTACCATCTTCTGTGTTAGAATGGAATATACTCAATGATGAAGTAAGAAACATTGACTCCGTTGCATCGTTCAAAAAACACTTTGACCGAAATGAATCGTGTAATGTGCATCACATCTTCAAAAACTTTGGAACAAGATACAATCAAATTATTCACTGTAAATTACGACTTGGCTGCAGCGACCTTAACGCACATAAATTTGATCGTTTTTAACAAAATATGTCAAGTTGCCCTTGTGGTCATCATTACGAAGATTCAATTCACTTTCTATTCATTTGCCAAAATTATGCCCAATTTCGATCAAAGTGTATCTTTTACGTCAATGGTTATGACATTCAAACTGTTTTATTTGGAAATTATTCTATTTCTGACGATATAAATACAAAAATTGTTGAATCTGTACATTACTATTTTACCCTCACAAAACGATTTGCTAGTTAATTTATTATTGCTTATTACAAAGTCTGTTAAGATAATAAGATTGTTTTTGTCAGTGATGATGAATGTAACACCATGTATTATATAAATGTATATTTTTGTATGGGAGAGGTATTAAGATAGGCTGCAAGCCTGTTTACCAATCCCTTTCACTTATTTTTGAAATAAATATTGTTTAAACCAGATGAATCGAGGTCAATAAGTCAAATAAATAGACATCAAATTGAATCGTCATTTATAATTACTTAACTTCATATCATATTAATAATTAATGCACCCGATTCAATCTTAAGATGGGAAGTCCTAATTGAAAAATATCTTAAATCATATTTCCGCGACCCGATCCAAATTTTAGAGTTTAACGGGTAACAATGGAATTCACTCCATTGACTTGAATTATATAATCTTGTTGTGGATATACCATATTGATGTGCTTATACAATCTTGTTGTGGATATACCATATTGATGTGCTTATGCAATCTTGTTGTGGATACACCATGTTGATGTGCTTATACAATCTTGTTGTGGACATACCATATTGATATTTCTAAGATGACTAGCGGCTAGAACAATCGAAATAAAAGTACTTTATCAGACGATAAAGGTATAGTTTTTGTAATGACTTAACAATTGAATGACGTTTCCGCTCCCCTCGTAGTCACGTGTGCCCATGGTAACCCAACGAAAGAGGGCAGTTGAAAAGACCGTGTTTTTCTGCAAATGATAATGTCCTAAAACAACGGTAGCGTTGTTATAACAATTATTGAAGGAATGTGTTCTTTTGTATCCGAATTAGTCTTAAATTTTAAGCTACATTTGTACTTGAAACGACGAAATCCGCATTAGGCAACCCCAGGAACCACTATGACGTCACAACAGAACAATGACGTCATAGTCGCTGTTGTCGCACGGCTCGTCAGTTGGCCCTGATCATGGATTATTAATATTAAGGAAGTAAACTCTATTTTTCTTGCAAAATTACTCAAAGCAGAATGTTGTGTTATGGGTTATCTTAGAAAAGTAATAAAGTTCCCTGTACCCGAATGTGTTTTGTAATAAAGTATAGTTTTGCCCTGAACTATTATAACGTCAAAGTATTCGGACTACCGTCCCCGTACTTTAACTATACTAGGTCAGGGCAAAACTATATGTGCTTATGCAATCTTGTTGTGGATATACCATATTGATGTGCTTATATAATCTTGTTGTTGATACACCATATTGATATGCTTATATAATCTTGTTGTGGATATACTATATTGATGTGCTTATGCAATCGTGTTGTGGATATACCATATTGATGTGCTTATACAATCGTGTTGTATATATACCATATTGATGTCCATATACAATATTGTTGTTGATATACCATATTTATGTGTTTATGCAATCTTGTTGTGGATATACCATATTGATGTGCTTATGCAATCTTGTTGTGGATATACCATATTGATGTGCTTATACAATCGTGTTGTCGATATACCATATTGATGTGCTTATACAATCGTGTTGTGGATATACCATATTGATGTGCTTATACAATCGTGTTGTGGATATACCATATTGATGTGCTTATGCAATCGTGTTGTGGATATACCATATTGATGTGCTTATGCAATCGTGTTGTGGATATACCATATTGATGTGCTTATACAATCGTGTTGATGATATGCCATATTGATGTGCTTATACAATCGTGTTGTGGATATACCATATCGATGTGCTTATACAATCGTGTTGATGATATGCCATATTGATGTGCTTATACAATCGTGTTGTGGATATACCATATCGATGTGCTTATACAATCGTGTTGATGATATGCCATTTTGATGTGCTTATACAATCGTGTTGTGGATATACCATATCGATGTGCTTATACAATCGTGTTGATGATATGCCATATTGATGTGCTTATACAATCGTGTTGTGGATATACCATATCGATGTGCTTATACAATCGTGTTGATGATATGCCATATTGATGTGCTTATACAATCGTGTTGTGGATATACCATATCGATGTGCTTATACAATCGTGTTGATGATATGCCATATCGATGTGCTTATACAATCGTGTTGTGGATATACCATATCGATGTGCTTATACAATCGTGTTGATGATATGCCATATTGATGTGCTTATACAATCGTGTTGTGGATATACCATATCGATGTGCTTATACAATCGTGTTGATGATATGCCATATTGATGTGCTTATACAATCGTGTTGTGGATATACCATATCGATGTGCTTATACAATCGTGTTGATGATATGCCATATTGATGTGCTTATACAATCGTGTTGTGGATATACCATATCGATGTGCTTATACAATCGTGTTGATGATATGCCATATTGATGTGCTTATACAATCGTGTTGTGGATATACCATATCGATGTGCTTATACAATCGTGTTGATGATATGCCATATTGATGTGCTTATACAATCGTGTTGTGGATATACCATATCGATGTGCTTATACAATCGTGTTGATGATATGCCATATTGATGTGCTTATACAATCGTGTTGATGATATACCATATCGATGTGCTTATACAATCGTGTTGATGATATGCCATATTGATGTGCTTATACAATCGTGTTGTGGATATACCATATCGATGTGCTTATACAATCTTGTTGTGGATATACCATATCGATGTGCTTATACAATCGTGTTGTGGATATACCATATCGATGTGCTTATACAATCGTGTTGATGATATGCCATATTGATGTGCTTATACAATCGTGTTGATGATATACCATATCGATGTGCTTATACAATCGTGTTGATGATATGCCATATTGATGTGCTTATACAATCGTGTTGTGGATATACTATATCGATGTGCTTATACAATCTTGTTGTGGATATACCATATCGATGTGCTTATACAATCGTGTTGTGGATATGCCATATCGATGTGCTTATACAATCGTGTTGATGATATGCCATATTGATGTGCTTATACAATCGTGTTGTGGATATACCATATCGATGTGCTTATACAATCGTGTTGATGATATGCCATATTGATGTGCTTATACAATCGTGTTGTGGATATACCATATCGATGTGCTTATACAATCGTGTTGATGATATGCCATATTGATGTGCTTATACAATCGTGTTGATGATATACCATATCGATGTGCTTATACAATCGTGTTGATGATATGCCATATTGATGTGCTTATACAATCGTGTTGTGGATATACCATATCGATGTGCTTATACAATCTTGTTGTGGATATACCATATCGATGTGCTTATACAATCGTGTTGTGGATATACCATATCGATGTGCTTATACAATCGTGTTGATGATATGCCATATTGATGTGCTTATACAATCGCGTTGATGATATGCCATATTGATGTGCTTATACAATCGTGTTGTGGATATACCATATCGATGTGCTTATACAATCGTGTTGATGATATGCCATATCGATGTGCTTATACAATCGTGTTGATGATATGCCATATTGATGTGCTTATGCAATCCTTCGTTTATATAGTAACTTACGTTTCAAATACTATTGATGTGTGAACGTACCCCTTTGTGCTGATGCAATTTACTGCACACATACATCTAATAACTGTGCAATTGTACAAATACCACTTTGCTCTCCAAATAAAATCTTGATGTGTAAATACTTTCCTTATTTGCATATGTCATCGTGCCGTCCAAATTTTAACTTTAATTATATGAATGTCTATGTACGTTACTGTACACGTTCCCACTTGTGCGAAAGTGCAACTACTGTGCCAGTATATTAAGTATGTGCACACTTCAAGACGCGGTGGGGACACTTACTTGCTTTGACTCAGAGTGCCTTGTCAACATCTATCTCCTGTAAGTAGAACTGATACTTTAATACTGCGTACCAAAGCCCACACCAGACTACTATAAAAACGCTAAATGCTCTTGATGTCGGAGTTAATTATTGATCTACATGCGCAGTGACAATGACTGGACTTTACGTACACGACATGGAGATTAAGTTTCTATCAAATAAAATAGCTTTTTGTATACGCGTTGACTTCAAGTTAACAATTCCGCGAACAACAAAATACCATTCATCATTATATCCATTATATGTTATGTTACGATTTTATCTTGCACTCGAGGTAATGACTAATGCGCTCTGCAACTGTACATACAACTTATACTGTGGAAAGTATAAAGACTACGTTAGACTGATATAACATCTGATTCCAGTGTCATGATACTACGTAATGTGCGAATCACGACTTGTCTCGTAACTTAATTGTCAAAGGAAGTTGCAATGACTGCGAGGAGTTTACTCCTCCGGGAAAACAGCTTTTACTTTATGGGTTTTTGCGTAGATGAAAAACTGCACACTAAGCATTTAAAACATTTTATCCAGTTTTTTAAAAAATAAATGAGATCAAATCCATCATGAGTAAATATAGTGAGCAAAAAACGTAAGGACCTTTGAATTTTCCCATATTTTAAAAATGTGTGTCATGAAAACAAGATTATGAATAATATTCTGATAATCGTCATTGCGATAAAAAACAACAACTATTGAACCAAAAATTCGCATTGTAATTTTTTATAATCAGATATGCATAGACGTTTTTGCAGTTACGCCTACGATGCCTCGGAATTGCAATTTATTTCCATCTGAAATTGGATTGAAATCAACTTCATTGGCGTGTATGCCCACTTAGTGCATGAACAACGGCTTCAGAACGTCTTAAAAACATTAGGAAAGATTCTTTAAACAGTTGATATGGAATTTGATGCCATTCATCAAGGGCGTTAGCGAGCTCATAAGGGTTGTTGGTGACCAAGGACATTTTGAAATGCGACCTTGAAGCAGTTGTGGTAGAATGAAGCTAAAATTGCAAAATTCCAACTTCGAAAAATAATATAAAAATAAACATTACAATAAACATGGCCCTAACTAAAACTAAAACACGTTGAAATAACATTTGTTACCACACCGGAGCGCCGGGAGTGACGTCATACAAGGCAGATAAGTTTTGTTGAAGTGACTTTTCAATCGTTTTTCGACGCTAACTGGACGCTGATTTAAAAAAAAATCAGCAATTAAGTAATTTATGGGTCTATTTCATAAATTGTCAAACTGAAATCCCCTCTTAATAAATCCCGAAGGTGACCATGGGGGATGGAAGTTGACCTTCAAGCTTGTTCTTATGCTTTCATACATTAGTTATATTCGAAGATGATATGATATAACAAATCTCAATATATGAATGGAAATCTTAAGAATACTGATGTGTATGCAAATCTGAAGTTACATTGTGTATGTATGGAATTGTAAGATATGGAAATAAATGGCGGTATGCTGTTTCATCTTGGAATATATACATATCTTAAGATTTTTTCGATAGAATCTTGAGATATTAGAATAAAAGTTTATGCTGTTTCCGAAACGTAACTGAAAGGAAAAGAATTATAACTTTGAAAGTTGGACATTGATGAAAAAAAAGAGTTTGATGAAAAATATTACTTTGATATTGAAAAGGACTTTACGGGGATAAACTTTCATGAATAAAGAAAAGGGATTATAATGAAAATAGTAAAATTTATGGAAAATTAAAAATGACTTCCCCGTAGACGAAAATATTGACTCATTCTGACTTTGATATAAAGACTGATGAAAAAGTGATTTTGATTAAAACATCACGTGACCTAAATGAGAAAATCGAATCTTTATGGTTATAGTGACTGTGATAAAACATATTTATTTTGGTGAAATCTGAAAGTAATGGACATGTTTGAATGAGACTTAACCTTTATGAACATAGTGCCGTTGATTACCTTATTGACGTGAACGTAATAATTTACTGAAATATAGATTAGATATAGAATATAGATATTATATTTGAAGGAAATTGTTTTCCATGGAGGAATTGTGTTTACGTTTAATCTCTTCACCATGACATTTCGAATTTGATGCAAGAGTTGTTATACTTCATGGTGTATTGCAATTACACACACGTACGGTAGATATAAACGTTTCCTTGATTCCAAGATTCAATGGCATATTTCTTGAAGAGAGTAGTCAAAGCCCACATAGTTCATATTGTCTCATGACAATGTCAGAGTAAATATGTTACTCATGATTGACACATGTGAGGAATATGAATATAACTGCAGATATACATGGAATATTATGGCATGGCATGACATTCTACGCCCATCCATCTGTTATTTTTGTTTCTTCGATTTCTTCCAAGAACCGGTGGCCCAGGAGAGCTAACACTTGTGTACAAGCAACTTTGTCAGTGCCACGTGGGTCACTTCCTACAACTTTCCTTTTTTTTCTTCAGCAGAATCAAAATACCAAGGGAGATTAAATCTGTCGTACGCACTCACCGGCAGCTGGGAATTATGCATTTTAGAGTATCTCTTGTCAACAATAAGGACCACATCGGTCATACCTTGAAACATATTTTCTTCTTCTTTTCAAGAATGGAAAGCTTCAGAAAACTGAAATCTTGTGTACAAACGCCTTGACCAGTGTGAATTATAAATCGCAGGCTTAGGGACTCTGTGACCTCTAATGATGGTGACTGACAGCCCTGCAAAGCTTTAATTTTGTAAACTCATGGGCAGAAGAAGGTATAGGTCCCGAAAAATTATATATTTACTGTCATTTACATGTTTATGAGAAACAAATGTTCTGAAAACGTTGGCCCAACTTGAGAGAAGCGACAATAAACGCGAATATGCAAAACGGCCTTATTAACGGTCGTAAAATGGTGGGATTGTGACGTCACGGATGCGAAAAGGAGTTTTCTTGCTCCTAGCTCACAGTGACTTACACATGTCTGATATAAATACGATGGATAGGTCCTGTCATATCATATGTACTGAACAAACATCAAACGTTTGCCATATTTGACGCTAGACGAGTAAGAGATGTCAGCCAGACGAGTGAGAGTTGACAATAGAGTTGGTTGGCATGGCATCGATGAATGTCAGAATTGCAAGAACATGTGGTTCTACACCACTGACGGTAGCAAGGTTCCTTCAACGATACACACAGGCAGATGAACTACACGACATATCGTAGAGTTGATGTTCATATGTTACAAAGATAAGCACTCAAGTTTACGTCAATGGCTGCAACAGCATTTGGAGCGTCGCATCAGGCGACATACTGGCCTGAGACTTAAAGAGCAGGTACACTTATATCGAATTGAGAGAAAATTTCTTAACAATAAAAACGTTTATTTTCTACCCTTTTCTAGCTGACTTCCCAAACACGGTTATATCCGATCAAACATTTGCTGGAGTATTTGGGAAGACAAACTCGTGGTCGCCATCACCCTCCCCAAACAAGACAGGCGGAGAGTTAATAGATGCTCTGAGAGACGAAAGGCTGCAAAAGTGCAAAGAGGCGTTTCCCGACGCTTTAGGTCATGGACGAGACGATGTACACCAACGTGGACCGACGCTACCTGCGGACATATACGCTTCTGACATCGTCATCCTGGAATAAACATTACTGGCTTGTGTGTGCGAAGTTCGTCAAAGGAATAGATTCATGACTTTGACATTTACCCCATGAATGTTTGAATGCCGATTTGACCTGTAAGTTGTTGCAGTGATGGCATGCTATGGACACACAGAGAAGCGTAACATGATATAATATTAATACGACAAAACAGTTATCATTTTCTGAATGCTTAATAAAGATATGGCGGTGTTCAAACGAGTTTCAAAGTTTTGGGATGATAAAAAAGAATTAAATCTAACTAAATTTGGAATAACAAAGGAAGCCAACAATAACTATTTTCGACTTACTTACTAATGTAAGTTGATTAGCAAAAAATTATATTTAAATTATTAAAAAAATTCTAAATTTTAAACTTCATGTATTATATTATTTAAAACCTGATTAGACTAATACCATATTAGTGTTGACTACCTTTATAATAAACAGTTCACTCTATTATTAGTGCGAGATGTCACTACTGGGGACATATAACAATGCAAATTTTGTTTTAATGAGAACTCCGTGCACTGTTTAACTAGCTGAAGGCATCCATGTACATGTGTGCATGAACATTGCGCATAAGAAGAGCTATATGTAGTTTATAAACTGCATTTCATGATAAAGATTAATTAATTATTTCTCTGTTTAACACTTGTGGACCATAGATGAACTGTAATTCATCTGGTGGAAAATAGTTGTGTTGCACGAGTGAAGGTGTTGGTTCAAGACAATAGAGTTTAAGTGTTATTTCAATTATTAATGTTAAAAATATTAAACCTTTAATTCATAGACAAACATCTACTGGCTATTGATCTAAATGTACATAAAATATATTGATGTGCCTATAAGAAAGCGAATACGTTCTACGCAAATTAAAAGTTAATCATACTAACTATTTCTTAGCGAGAGCCTTTGTTTGGTTGTTTGATAGGCGTACATGTTGTAGAGGCCAATATGTTATATTTATCTGTCGATCGGTAATTGGTTGGAATCTTCCTATTTTTCCGTAGGGTTGAATATTACCAGCCCTCACCTGTAGTAGCATTTTGAGAAATATTTTAAAGATACATCCATTGTCTTTCATAAAATTTAATTTGTTTTAATACGTTCCAACATACAATATGTTCTGGTTACACTACAAATAAATTTCACTCAAATCATATTCATCCCCAACTTCCCACTGCAAGGCATAACTCTTGCCAGTCTCCATTACTGGCTGATTTAGGCCTTGCGGTATATAAGAAATCTGTGTTTAGAAATCCAGGCCCGCTATGCATTTCTGGTACAGCGATTCATTATCTTGACACAACAAAGCGAGGGAAATACCACAAGGGGTAAATCAGCCAGTAATGCAGAAAGGCAAGAGTTATGCCTTGCATTTGGAAGTTGATTCATCCCCAACCGCCAAACATATCATAATTACTAGTTTCCAATTAAAATCGAAACACATCTGCAGAAACCTTAACTACGACAATGTAGTTCCATTTACATGCACAGTAGTTATATGACATATGTAACATTATCAATCTCTAAGATTCCACAATTACTTTTGACTAATTGGCGCGCATCAATCGTTGTGCATTGTCCGGTTTTCGATCTGAACTCACTACTTTTACCTTCATATCTTTAATATACTAAGTTGACTATCAAAATGGTAGTGTTAGGTAACAGTCAGTTCTTCTCGATACAATAAGACCATTTATAGTGTCTAGAATATGTGACCCCAAACAACACAATGGATGAACATGTAAGTATCATGTCTATACGCTCAACAACCACCACTCCCCATATTTTACTCCAATCATACAGTACAAGTTTTACTCATGTATCACTGACGTGTCTGTATATCCGATAAAAGCCTTAGGACATTAACTTATTTTAATTCCTTTCACTGTTTCATTAAACTTTATGGTTGAAGATAATAATAGTCCTGTGTAGTTGAACTCGTTGACAATTGTAAGTTGCGCAGGTTCCGTTTCAATTGCAGTTGGCATGCATATTAGGGCCTTCGTGTGACCTGCTTAGCTGGTGACCATCAGATACAAGCTGAAATGAAAGGTATATATAAATAAACATTATTTCTTCAGCTTTCCTTATACCAGACAAAAACAGTGAAAACACGCCTACACATGATTAAAACTCAAGTAAACGTAATAAATAGTCAACATAAATGAAATATTAACCATACTAATATCCATATCATACTAAATGGAGGTAACCCCCCCCCCCTCTGTCTGTCTGTCTCTGTCTGTCTGTCTGTCTGTCTCTGTCTGTCTCTGTCTGTCTGTCTGTCTGTCTCTGTCTGTCTGTCTGTGTGTGTGTGTGTGTGTCTCTCTCTCTCTCTCTCTCTCTCTCTCTCTCTCTCTCTCTCTCTCTCTCTCTCTCTCTCGTGTGCGTTTTCTTATGAACTTATTTAGCGTATGAATGGATCGATGAATAAATGTGGCTCTCTTAAAAAGGTGTTTGAACGGCATTGGAGCAATACATCACCAGAACATGTTCTTTTGTCAAACACAGCTGATTGATGTCTCGTGCAGAGTATAATTACAAGGGCTGTTCATTAAATATATATATCTTTTATCTAACAAAACAATATAAATGAAGCAAAGGACGAAGCCGTTCAATCGCACAGTGCAATTAAAATAATATTAGCATGCCTATACCTTCCTTCAAGGGTTAATAGGATGTCCTTAAGATCGCCTGGTTTCTATTGAAGATGTATTGTAACGTGAACATTCCTAACCTATCGTTGTCTCCTCCAGAAGATCCCCAGTCGCGTCCGCTAAATGATAACATATGTAATGTGATGTAACACATAAATGAGATAAATGTAATCATATCTGTTTGATATCTGGCGCTCTGACGGTCAGTGAAAACATGTTGACATAATTTATCCATCGCTGAAACAGTGAAAATACCATGATCGGACTTACGCTCAATTGGTTAATAAATTCGTTTTGAAGTAGACATGCTTTAATCATCAATGTAAATCTTGCTTTTGTGACTCTTGGTATACAGACATGAAACAAGATATAATAATTGCGGTTTCGCTTTGTACTGTAAACATTAAATCTATAGACTTCTTGAAAAGTCTTTCGAACATATGGTCAATCAGAGTTCTACTTAATTAACGACGTTACGCATAATTACATCTGTTCTTAGGACGCTCCCTTTAAAGATTTAAGAGTACACAGTGAGAACACCTATTCCGATTATTTCATATCTAAAGTTAAAAACAAATGATTGACTGCTCAAAAGGCAACGGTATGGTTGCTGCACACAGAAGAAAAGTAGGTAGTGTCTCCAATCTTCTACATTTTCTTAAATTGCAAAAATAGAATTGTAAGTTTGTTCACAAATATCCATTTAACGTACACTCATTGACATTGACCCTTGATATTTTATTGACAGTAATCCTGGATATTCTATTGACAGTGATGCTTCAAGTTATATTTTCTTTTAATCCATTTCACATCTATACTAGGGTACTTTCCTACATATTATTAATGTGCATACCTTGGGCATTCACCAATGAATCTGTAGATGTCATTTTAACCTTGAGGGAGTGTGTAAATACATCATATTATTATAATCTGCGTTAGAGATGGGTTAGCGGGAGATGGGTAACTGGAGAAATATTTTCTGATATGAGAAGGGTAACTCAAATATTGGAGAAGGGTAACTTAGATGTGTGTTAAAGTTCAAGAGACAAATGAAGATGATATCAAATTTATTTAAGTAGTAAAACCGTAAAAACTGAATTTCATCAAATACGTGACGCAATTCATCAAATACGTAGCATCTGAAGCTCAATATCAAGAACAAGTTTGGTCTTTGCATGTTGCGTGATATAAACCAACATGAGGCAATATAAAAAAGCATTTGATGATTGTTTGTTCACGACTAATAGTAAAAAATTAGAAGTTTCTACTACTACGTATATTATCATCAACTACGTTATGCTCATAGATATGCTCCAGTTGTCAAAATGTAGTAGTCATTTTTTCCTTAAAAATTTAAACAATATTTTTATATGTAATTTAACAGTACATATATACTGACGTGCAAAAGAAACGTCCCCACATTCTTAAGAGAGTATAAAATTGTAGTATGAAAATTGCTGTCGGAAAAAGTAGATTTTGAATATATTTGAGAGACACAAGCTTTGTGAAGTAATCACAATTTCATACATCAGAGTATGCCACCTTTATTTTCATGTCTGATCACATACACTTGGGGTGCTAAATGTTTTTTAAGAAGTTTTTTTGCAACAATGTTGGGTATTACAAAGTAGAAATTTAATTAATATAAGATGTCATCGATCGCGACCTAAATAACCTTCTTTGATTTAAATTTGTTGACGCATCATTACTGTGGGACGTCTCAAAAGAAGTCGGGATTTTGTCAGCAAAAATATTTCCTGAAAACAAAAAACAATGGGTTTCCAACGAGCGACACTACTTTATCGTTTTATACCGATGATCAGATATTGAAAATGCGTCATTTAGAACTAAACGTTCATATAGATCGGTTATTTAACTAAAAGGTGTCTATACTCGTTAAAAAAACAGATGTCCCCTTTCCCCCAATTCACCTCACAAAGAAACCTCAAACAATTAATTATTTATTACCTTAACGAAGACAAAGTTAATATGGGGGTGTAGGCGATACGAGGATTGAAATATCTAGTATTTTGTATGGGGACGTTTCCCTTGCACGTGAGTTTATACACAACCTCATATTATGTTTGTTTGATGACACTTGATACTTACCGGTACCACTTTTGAATTGATTTTCCACAACATTTAAACATTTTAGCATTGTAACATTTGAATTCATATGTCAATGTTAGTAAGTTTACAATTGGTTTTATCCTATGAGGAAGATATTTTTCTCTATGGAGAAAGCGAGTAGATTGAAATGAAGTTGGTGCTATCTGTGTTTTACTGTCGTGAATGTGCATAACATATGAATGTCTGTAACTATGGTGTAATGTTATATACTTTGAAACTGAAACCATTACGCAAACGAAAGCGAAAAAGAAAATCCAACTTAATGTACAACATCCAAAATCACATAGCTGTTACTGAACAAAAAGCTTTGGTCCAAACTTAAGTACACTTTACGTAACTCCCAACATATTGTGACTCTTTGCTCGAAATTTAAACAGTCAAGACAATCATTCATTCCATTTGCAATATGTTCATGGAATAATTATCAAATAATGTCCGCAAATCAGAATCAAATTATTTCAGTTTTTAAAGCATGCATCACTGATAAGCATTCTCTGCTCCACTATAGTGTTCATGTATTAAAAGAAAATTAAACATTATGCACTCAACGTTTCGGTTTGTTGCGAGGACATTAAACTTTGTTTTAAACAAATTTGGAACGAAATTTGATCCAAACTGCATCACGGTGTATAATCCCATACAGTGCGAACCGCATACCGGAACGGTTCGTTTATCGGTTCATAGCTCTGTCAAGTGTTTGTTGTTCGTTGGATCAAATAGGTAATTTGTCAATAAGTCATTATACAGCATTATAAGGTATGCACATAGGCTACGGTTCATCAATTTGTGACATGCATACATTTTGTGACATGCATACAAGTACAGTGAATAAGTTCATGAGAAATAGTTGTATGTTGAAAGAAAATGATCGCCTGTTCCCAGAAACGTTCTCCCATCAACACAACATACAACCAGGGATATGCTGAAGATTTGAACTTCTACGCCAGATTTTATACTCGTGACTTCAGCAGCGAACGGGATGCTGTGCTTGATAAAATTTACAATAAAGATGGGGACAACATCGTTATTTCACCCGAAAGTGTTAAGCTTCACTTTTCAAAACTCAATATAAGGAAAGCGCCGGGGCCAGATGGTTTAGGCGGCATCGTCCTGAAACGTTGTTGTGAACAATTGTTGTGTGCTGTATTCTGTCGACTGTATCAATTCTCCATCGATTGTCTTGTGATCCCAGAAATGTGGAAACATCAAAGATTGTACCAGTACCTAAAAAGATTAATTCTACTGAAATGAATAATTTTCGACCAGTCGCTCTTACCTTTATAGCTATGAAATGTTTGAACGAATCATTCTAAACTCATCATTGTGTGACGTTAGTCATTTACTTGATCCGTATCAGTTTGTATATAGAGCAAGAAGGGATGTTGAAGATGCAAAACTATGCATCTTAAACAGCGTGTATAAGCATTTAGAGCTTCCAAGATCCTATGTGAGAATTTTATTTGTGGACTTTTCTTCAGCATTCAATACAATCCAGTCTCACATATTGTTAGAGAAACTCTTAAACATGGGCGTAAATTGTAATTTATTACTGTGGATTGACACATTTTTAACTTTTAGACCTCAATTTGTAAAGGTTAATTCCTCCTACTCCTCTATTCTGTATACAAATACCGGTGCCCCTCAAGGATGTGTCCTTTCGCCCGTATTATTTACCGTGTATACAGATGATTGTAATGCCGGTCGGTACAAATTAGGATTGGATCGCGGAGTCCTAAGTCGACCGCTCAAATTTCATCGCTTTCGAACAAAATTTTTTTTTATTAAATTAGATTTTTATAACAACTTAAGCATGTAGATGAATATTTGATAATTATTTTTCATGCAACCTACATTTAAGAAAAAATGCCATGGCAGAATGCCATGGCATTTTACCATTCTGCCATGGCATTCGCCAATGCCATAGCATTCTGCCATGGCATTCAATAATGCCGTGGCAAAATGCCATGGCATTCGCCAATGCCATGGCATTCTGCCATGGCATTCTTTGGCTGCAGCAAAATGCCATGGCATTTATCATTGCTGGAAATTTCAAAATCAAAATATGAAATATGAGCAGTGATATATTTTTTTTTACATTGTTCCATTGAAATATTTAGAAGTTTTCAATGGAAATTTGGTTCGATTTCCAGGGTTCAGAGTATGAATATGACTCTAAGAGAATTATGACTTTGTTTTAAATATCAATTTTGTTTGGAATTTAGGTTTAAGAAATGTTGATGTTGGAAATATTAATTGAATCTGGTGAAGTTTAACTTTTATGACATGTTAAGTTTAAAAAATTATAATTTCTATGAAATGTTGACTTTTGAAATATTTTTTGACTTTGGTGAACTTCAACTTAAATGATATGTTGACATGAAAGTATATATTAAATTTTGTGAAATGTTGACTGAAAAAGTCATGATTTTTGCAAAAATGTTGAATTGGGAAAAAAAATTAACTTCAAAGAAAAGTGGACTATTAAATATAAATTGAATTTGGTGAAATGTTGACTTTGATATAAAAAAAAAATCGATTTTTGTGAAATTTTGACTTTGGAAATATTTAATGACTTCGATGAAGTTTAACTTGAATGAAATGTTGACTTTGAAAAAATATGATATTCGAAATAAATATTGACTTTTTTGAAAGTTTAATCTTAATACAAATCATTAAATTCGGTGAAATGTTAACTTTCAATAGATATGCATTGACTTTGGTGAAAGTTCAATTAAAATGGCATTTTGACTCTGACTTACATACAGTCAACCCGCGATAATCCGGCCACCGATAATCCGAATCTCGCAGTTTCCGAACGGTAGGAAGATGTAACCAAACTAATTTCTATGGTAGTCCTCAGTACTCAGTAGTCCGAACATTTCACTATCCGAACGTTTTTGATGAAAAACGGAAGGGTTCGGATTATCGACAACTAATGTCTGGCTTATGGTGTATGTTTCAGACAGTAAGTGTTAGATCACTTACCTGCGCTGTCGCCCAATACACACCTGTCACAAAGATTAACGATGTATACAGAACAGAGTTTGATCACTTGCTGACTTTGATATAGACGTGTGTGAAAATTTAACTTACATAAATTGTTGAACATATTTTGAGTTTAGTAATATGTTGACTTAGAAATAATATTTTGAGTTTATTGACTCTAAATTTGGTGAAATGTTGACTTTGGAAATATTTAATGACTTCAAAGATTAACGATGTATACACAACTGAGTTTGATCACTTGTTGACTTTTATATAGATATGACTCTAAATTTGGTGAATTGTTGGTTGGTGACTTTGTTGAACATTTAACTTACATGATTTTGAAAACATATTTTGAATTTGGTAATATGTTGACTTGGAAATGATTGATTTTACTGATTTATTAATATTTTTAATGTATTTCTGTTGATATTAAAACAAGGAACGGGCATCGTGTGCCAAAACAATAATGGTTGAAAATCAAATTTCAATAAAAACAAAATAATAAAAATATGTCAAATCTTCAAATCAAGTTTGAGTTCTAGTTCAATAATATGTCAAGATAAAAGCAAATCAATTTGAGTATTAATTACATTTATAACAAAATGTTTATAACATTGATGAGAGTTGTGATAGTTTATAGGTAACAATAGCATACCACATGCTGTCAATTGTGTAAGGAGAAAAACATTCTTACATGTTTTACGTGCCTTGTTGTAAATCATTTAATCAAATAGAAACAATAAGAACGGCGACAACCACTGAAGCGGGGCATATGCCCAATCACAACGCGACCTAATAAACAAAGTTGTGTATTAGGCTAATAAACAACTATGTCTCTCGCTCATATACACAACTGTATAAATAGCAGGCGGATACCCTCATCAACAAAACACAATATATTCATTATATCCGGGACCTTTGCCTCATTATAAATGTATATATAATGGCCGTATATTGACTTTGATGGAAGTTCAACTTTAATGGCATTTTGAGTCGGACTTATAGACAACTAATGTCTGGCTAAAGATACATGTTTCCGACAGAAAGTGTTAGATCACTTACATCGCTGTCGCCCAATACACACCTGTGACCAAGATTAACGATGTATGCACAACTGAGTTTGATCACTTGCTGACTTTGATATAGACTTGTGTGAAAATTTAACTTACATAAAATGTTGAACATATTTGAGTTTAGTAATATGTTGACTTAGAAATAATATTTTGAGTTTATTGAGTTTATTACTATTCTTAATATATTTCTGTTGATATTAAATCAAGGAACATGTATCGTGTGTAAAAACAATATTGGTTCAAAATCAAATTTCAATTATAAATACAAGTGTAAGTTTCACATATATTTAAAGTTTTATTTCAATCATATGTTAAGATATCAGCAAATCTAAGTTTAATTTCAGTATTAATTACATTTACAACAAAACGTGTATTACATTGAAGAGAGTTAAAACGGCGACAGCCACTGAAGCGGGGCGTATATCCTGTCATAGCCCGGCGGACCTTACACCTAAGTTGTGTATTCTGCTAATTAACAGATATGTCTCTCTCTCGTAGACACGACTGTCTAAATAACAGGCGGATACCCTCATTATACCGCTCATCTTATACCATGTCCAGATTAGATGCAATTGTCAATTCATCCAGAAACGACTACATGAATCATAATGAACACTTCGTTTCATTTCGTAGTTGTCCATTAAAACGAAATGAACAGACAAGCAACTCGCAATATAACTTAAATTCATAATAACATTGATCATCAGACATCTGTTCAATTTTTTAAAGTACGTATTTTTGTGAATTTTGATAGTGCTCGACTTCGATTAGAACACTATCTGTTTGCAGTTGGTTGCAATTTGGTCAGAGTATATTCGTAATGAAGTCGGCAACGATCAAACTGCAGTCCATTTACAGCCGACTGCAGTCAGAGTGCACTCTTACTGCAGTCTAACTGGTAAAGATATACGTACGTACGTATTTTTGTGAATTTTGATAGTGCTCGACTTCGATTATCCCAACACATGTTCTCATTCAAACAACACATACAATAATAATAATACTAATAATAGATAACAAGTTTGCCTGCGCTGTCTCCCAATACACCTGTTACCACCGCGGTGCAAGATACTTTAATAAACGTGTACCCAGCGAAATGACCGGACTATATCTATGTATGGATGTATGTATGTATGTATGTATGTATGCATGCATGTATCTTAGTATGTGTGTATGTATAATGTGCTAACGTATGAATATGTGCGTATATGTGTGTAGCGTATACAGGTATGTGCATACTAATATACTAATGTACTAATGTATGGGTATATGTATGTATGTGGTGTAGACAGGTACTAATGCACTAATGTACTAATGTATGGGTATGTGCGTATATGTAGGTATTGTATACATATGTGGGTGTGTGTGTGCGTGTGCGTGAGTGTGTCTGTGTGTGACCATGTATGAATGTAAATCTGTACGAAGAGCTTATGTATGTATGTATACCATGTTTATTATGTATATGTATGTATGTGTATGTATGTATATTATGTGTGTGTATGTAAAGTAGGTATGTTCATGTATTGTAATTGGTTAATGTACCGCATTTTATCAATTTTAATGAATTGTTATCATTGTGTTAATGGTGTCTCATAGGTCTGTGTAGGCCGGACCCTGTTTCAGGGTGTGACACTTTTTTGAAATAAACTATTTTTCTTCTTCTTCTTCTTCTTCTATAGTGACATAACAACCTATCCCTGTGTATTACCTATCAGAACAATCAGGCTCATTAACGAGGCGTCGATACCCGTCGGTATTACGTAATGTGCATCCGTTCATAAAATAACAAATCACCGACGTGTTAATGAAGTACAGCTTAATCGCAAAATTCAGACTAGCAAGCTTTCAAACCATGAACTTTATGAATACCTAGAATGCCTATGGATTGACATCACTGTAGTGTTTTTAACATTAAATAGGACAGAGATTGCAAAAGGAAGGTTCTTCTATAAACTACCTTTAGAAGGAGATTTAACACTGGGAAGAAGGATTTAAACATATGTATGTCCATAAATGAATTGGGAAATAGTAGACAAGCTATTAGATATGCTATCTTATCAGAATACCACTCCAGAATACAGAGACATACAGATAAGTCATGGCGATTCAACAGTACATTACAGGTTTTAACCCCCGGGTTCCTTATCCTCCAAATAAACAGTTTAAATGTAAGGGCAATTTAATGATTTAATGACTTATTAAAAATAAATAAGCATGTCAAGTATCCCCAATCAATAAAAAAAAGTATGGCCATGGTTACGTTTCTCACAAAATGGATCCTACATCAAGGTCAAGGTCACAAGGTTATAACCTCAGTGTGTGACATTGGAAACAACATTTTCAAATGCTGACGAATTAAAAATTACTGTCAGTGTGAAATTGGAAAAGTCAAGGGCCCTAACTCTGGAAATATTAATCCGATCGGTCCCAAAAGAGCACATGCGTATCACCGATGTATATCCAAAGCTTGTGTAAAGTTTCAGAAAATGTAGGAGTTGATTTCAGGACATAGGTTACGGACGGACGAGCGGACAGACGGGCTGCGCCACGACATAAACCCCTTGGGTTTCACCCGGGGGTTAAAACCGAAACAACATTACAAGTATTGATAAATTTCAAATAGTTATTTGGTAAAATATTGCTGATATTAAGAAACAAGCAATCCAGATATGAAAGAAACACCATTATGGGAGGAATTGCCTTCAAAATCAACGTATTTCCTCCCATTACTTAGGGGGCCCTGATATTGATATTCAGAAGTAGAAAAGTTATGTACTTGTAATCGTTGAATATAATGAAGTATGAGGAGTCATAAATAATCAAATAACTTTGAATAATACACTAAAGATATTAATTCAACTTTCAAAACCATGACTGTATGTGTGTTGAGTTAAATGCAGTACAATGGTAGATTATTAAATACAATACCGGCAACACATTGCTGTAGATACACTTCTTCTGTTTGTGGGAGTGCTGGCGGCTGGTGCCTTACTCTGGTGGTGTGGACTCGAATCCCACAAGGGACTCGTCCCGAAAAAGTAAAATTCATTACTATTTCAGATAGTGTGATTCCAAATAAGACAATGTTGCATTTGTTCACTGTCTAAATGGAGTTATTTTCATGAAGTTCTAGTTTATTTTATCTATTGTTAGCCAAAAGCAAGGGGACCTGGATATTAGAACACTAGATTTATGTATAAGAAATAACGCGAGTGTTTATCGGCTGTAACGTAATTACTGATGTCCTAAGGTGTGTACACTGCGGCTGTTTTATTTGACTTGAACTTGCAATTCAGTAAAGCGAAATAGTTCTAAAAGTTTATTTCCCGGCTGATAATAAATGGGAATCCCTTGTTGACACCTTTCCTGGAACTAAAGAACATCCACGAAAATCCACCTTTCATTTCACATCAGCATGCATATGGTCACTTTAGACCTAAACCTTTACGTTTATGATATTGTTTGATAATTAGATAAGTAACCTTGAGCTCAATACCTATCATACAGTGGGATGCATATATCTTTACCAGTTAGACTGCAGTACGAGTGCACTCTGACTGCAGTCGGCTGTAAATGGACTGCAGTTTGATCGTTGCCGACTTCATTAAGAATATACTCTGACCGTGACTATGTCTGGCCAAATTGCAACCAACTGCAAACAGATAGTGTTCTAATCGAAGTCGAGCACTATCAAAATTCACAAAAATACGTACTTTAAAAAATTGAACAGATGTCTGATGATCAATGTTATTATGAATTTAAGTTATATTGCGAGTTGCTTGTCTGTTCATTTCGTTTTAATGGACAACTACGAAATGAAACGAAGTGTTCATTATGATTCATGTAGTCGTTTCTGGATGAATTGACAATTGCATGTAATCTGGACATGTTATAAGATGAGCGAAAGGTAACGTGTTAAACTTTATTGGATGAATTGCCTAAAATAAGTATTAGAAACGTTCTATATTTTTATATGGTCTTCAAATGTATGTCTGACAAAATTAAATAAGATAATTGCGTTCAAAACTCAAACGTGTCAAAAAATCACCAAAGGCAAAGGCGCCGGATATAATGAATATATTGTGTTGTGTTGATGAGGGTATCCGCCTGTTATTTAGAAAGTCGTGTCTACGAGAGAGAGACATATCTGTTAATTAGCAGAATACACAACTTAGGTGTAAGGTCCGCCGGGCTATGACAGGATATACCCCCCGCTTCAGTGGCTGTCGCCGTTTTAACTCTCTTCAATGTAATACACGTTTTGTTGTAAATGTAATTACTACTCAAATTAAACTAAGATTTGCTGATATCTTAACATATGATTGAAATAAAACTTTAAATATATGTGAAAATTTCACTCGTATTTTTAATTGAAATTTGATTTTGAACCAATATTGTTTTTGCACACAATACATGTTCCTTGATTAAATATCAACAAACATATATTAAGAATAGTAATAAACTCAATAAACTCAAAATATTATTTCTAAGTCAACATATTACTAAACTCAAAATATGTTCAACATTTTATGTAAGTTAAATTTTCACACAAGTCTATATCAAAGTCAGCAAGTGATCAAACTCAGTTGTGCATACATCGTTAATCTTGGTCACAGGTGTGTATTGGGCGACAGCGATGTTAGTGATCTAACACTTACTGTCGGAAACATGTATCTTAAGCCAGACATTAGTTGTCTATAAGTCCGACTCAAAATGCCATTAAAGTTGAACTTCCATCAAAGTCAATATAAGGCCATTATATATACATTTATAATGAGGCAAAGGTGCCGGATATAATGAATATATTGTGTTATGTTGATGAGGGTATCCGCCTGCTATTTATACAGTCGTGTATATGAGCGAGAGACATACATGTAGTTGTTTATTAGCCTAATACACAACTTTGTTTATTAGGTCGCGCTGTGATGGGGCATATGCCCCGCTTCAGTGGTTGTCGCCGTTCTAATTGTTTCTATTTGATTAAATGATTTACAACAAGGCACGTAAAACATGTAAGACTATTTTTCTCCTAACACAATTGACAGCATGTGGTATGCTATTGTTACCTATAAACTAGTACAACTCTCATCAATGTAATAAACGTTTTGTTGTAAATGCAATTAATACTCAAATTGATTTGCTTTTATCTTGACATATTATTGAACTAGAACTCAAAATTTATTTGAAGATTTGACATATTTTTATTATTTTGATTTTATTGAAATTTGATTTTCAACCATTATTGTTTTGGCACATGATGCCTGTTCCTTGTTTTAATATCAACAGAAATACATTAAAAATATTAATAAATCAGTAAAATCAATCATTTCCAAGTCAACATATTACCAAATTCAAATATGTTTTCAAAATCAACATTTCATGTAAGTTAAATGTTCAACAAAGTCACCAACCAACAATTCACCAAATTTAGAGTCATATCTATATAAAAGTCAAGAGGTGATCAAACTCAGTTGTGTATACATCGTTAATCTTTGAAGTCATTAAATATTTCCAAAGTCAACATTTCACCAAATTTAGAGTCAATAAACTAAATTAAACTAAGATTTGTTGACATTTTAACATATGATTGAATTAAAACTCTAAATATATGTGAAAATTTCACTCGTATTTTTAATTGAAATTTGATTTTGAACCAATATTGTTTTTGCACACGATACATGTTCCTTGATTTAATATCAACAGAAATATATTAAGAATAGTAATAAACTCAATAAAACTCAAAATATTATTTCTAAGTCAACATATAACTAAACTCAAAATATGTTCAACATTTTATTTATGTTAAATTTTCACACACGTCTATATCAAAGTCAGCAAGTGATCAAACTCAATTCTGTATACATCGTTAATCTTTGGGACAGGTGTGTGTATTGGGCGACAGCGCAGGTAAGTGATATAACACTCATGAGGGTATCCGCCTGTTATTTCGACAGTCGTGTATACGAGCGAGAGACATATCTGTTAATTATCAGAATACACAACTTAGGTGTTAGGTCGGACTTACTGTCTGAAACATACACCACAAGCCAGACATTAGTTGTCGATAATCCGAACCCTTCCGTTTTTCATCAAAAACGTTCGGATAGTGAAATGTTCGGACTACTGAGTACTGAGGACTACCATAGAAATTAGTTTGGTTACATCTTCCTACCGTTCGGAAACTGCGAGATTCGGATTATCGGTGGCCGGATTATCGCGGGTTGACTGTATATAAGTCAGAGTCAAAATGCCATTTTAATTGAACTTTCACCAAAGTCAATGCATATCTATTGAAAGTTAACATTTCACCGAATTTAATGATTTGTATTAAGATTAAACTTTCAAAAAAGTCAATATTTATTTCGAATATCATATTTTTTCAAAGTCAACATTTCATTCAAGTTAAACTTCATCGAAGTCATTAAATATTTCCAAAGTCAAAATTTCACAAAAATCGATTTTTTTTTTATATCAAAGTCAACATTTCACCAAATTCAATTTATATTTAATAGTCCACTTTTCTTTGAAGTTAATTTTTTTTCCCAATTCAACATTTTTGCAAAAATCATGACTTTTTCAGTCAACATTTCACAAAATTTAATATATACTTTCATGTCAACATATCATTTAAGTTGAAGTTCACCAAAGTCAAAAAATATTTCAAAAGTCAACATTTCATAGAAATTATAATTTTTTAAACTTAACATGGCATTTTTTCTTAAATGTAGGTTGCATGAAAAATAATTATCAAATATTCATCTACATGCTTAAGTTGTTATAAAAATCTAATTAAAAAAAAATTTTTTTGTTCGAAAGCGATGAAATTTGAGCGGTCGACTTAGGACTCCGCGATCCAATCCTAATTTGTACCGACCGGCATTTTGTGTAAGTAATAGTCCCAATAATCTAACTGTAAAGTTTGCTGACGATGCGGCGTTGGTAGGACTTATTCAAGATAATGAACTTTCTTACAGAGATAATATCAACCACTTTGTGACCTGGTGTGAGAAAAATTTTCTAACTTTAAATGTTAAAAAAACAAATAACTTATTATTAATTTCAGGAACAACAAAAGCGTCAGTAACTCGGTATGTATCAATGGTGACAATGTTGAGATTGTAAATGAATATATGTGCCTTTGCACAATAATAGATAGTAAATAGAATTGTTTTAAAAAAATGTCAACAAAGATTACATTTCTTACGCAAGTTGCGATCCTTTAATGTAAATGAACATGTATTGTCTCTCTTTTATCATTGTTTCGTCGAAAGCATTTTAACTTTTTCTTTTCAATGTTGGTATGGTTCCTTGTCTCTTGTAAACAAATCTTGCTTGTTCTAATTGCTAGTAAAATATCAGGAGTTTCGTTTACAAATAGCACATATTTATGAAAAAAGAGTTTTGAAATTAGCCCTGAAGATTTTATCTGATCAAGATCATGTTTTACACAGTGAATATGTCAAGCTGCCTTCTGGAAGGAGATATTTACTACCGCGTTTTAAAACCAATAGAGGTCAAAATACATTTATTCCTGTCAGTATTCGTCTTTTAAATGATATTTAAATTGTGATTGATTGTTCTACGTATGTACTATGTACTATGTACTGCTCAACATGTATCTAATCATTGCATTCCTAATAGATTGTACCACGTATGTGAAGCATTTCATGTTTCTAAATTTTCTAGATATGAAGATATCAAAGAGTTTAGCTGCTCTGCAGCATCACTGTACTGGTTCATAGCCGAAGCGTAGAGTATCTCTGTATGGAATGTAGCCCGTAATTCAATAACGTCATGAAATCTGATTTTTAAAAAAGGTATTTTTAATGACATATTAACCAACATTTAACGTGTTAATATGTTGTCCAAATATATGTTCAAGAGGTATCACACATCATTACGAAATTATTATATCAATTTTCTTACCCACGCGGGCAAAGATATGACAGCAATTAAAGTTGTTATAATGGTCATGGGAATTACAGTTTTTCTAAATATAACTTGCACTTTGATTCATTTTGGGAATAAAGTTCAACAAATATATAAGAATCTTACTAAAAAAGATCGTAAGTAGTAAACTATTTAGATGCCCGCATCTTGAAGGTGTGAGAATTTATGCGTGGCGTAGGAGTACAATTTGTATTTTTACAGTCTTATCTATAAGTTTGTGAATTTGCCTCTAGATTTTCGATTTTTAGGCATTAAACTGATCTTGGCTAAGAAAAATAATAACTAACTCGATGCTAGCAATTACGAATTATTTTACCTCGTGTATTATTATGTCAAACTCCACAATAAAACTTGGGAGTTTATCAGCACAGGGCAACTTATTAGCACAGGGCAACTCTTTGATTATTCTTAAATTAACAGAATTCAAAGAAGTTAGAAATTTTATTTGAGAATCAGTTGGAACGTTCACCTTTGAGAGTTTCCCTCTGATACTCAGGCTGCAGTGTTCTTGGTGACCGATATGAATTGAAACAAATCAGCTCTCCGAAAATTAACATCACTGTATTTTATCTGGACGGTGTTGCAATTGTGGAGCGAAAACCAATATACGACTTTGGAAAACAGCATGTGAGCAATATTGTCTAAGGGGAATGGATTGAAAGCGACCAGTCTTGAACATTTCAGAAATATATCCTGCCTACTTGTTTTAAGTTATGTAAAACATCTGGAAGCATCAGGTCTGTCATGGTACCCCTATCTAAGCTCTCACAAAGGGAACCCAATTTCGGGGAAGTCTGTGATTCGTCATTCTCTTCCCATAGAGGTTACTCCCTTCATATCCTAACATCTGTTCTAGAAGTCCAATGGTAAATGATGATTTTGAAATCATTTGTGTGGAAGCGGAGACTTTCTCATACCCTGTTTGACATACCAAACGTTATGAATGACGTTATTTTATCGAAAACTACTGACTGTTGCCGAACATTAAATTTGTTATGTTGGTCGACTCAGTATAGTGACGATATAATTGTAAATTAGTGATTTCTAATCGAACAACGGACAGTGCACCGCGACTGACGTGTATCAAACAGACAAACATAATTTAGGAACATTATTTACAACAGATAAAAATACAAATTTGGGTGGATAATGTTAAATATGGTGTGATATAACTACCTAGCATGTACATGGGACATGTAGTTTCGGTTACTGCACATGTATAATGATTTTTCTAGATTTTTTATTGGAAAATAGTAATTATGATATATTTAGCGATTGGGGATGAATGTGCAAGTTGAGGGAAATTATTTGAATTGTAAACATCACATATGGTATATTGATACGAAGTAAAGCCAAATAAAGAAAGTGAAACATAGTGGATGCACTTGTGACCAAATAACCCAACATATTTAAGTAAGAGTGTCAATTTATAAAACAAAAAAGCAACCATGCACTTACAAACTGGAACTATAAACCATACAGTGTTTTATGTTGGAAGTGCTATCAACCAACTGTATTGGTGGCTATCAAACTGTAGGGTAATGTCCCATAGGTGGGTGACGTTTTGCTCTCGTGTAAAAAAAACTAATGCTCTATATTAACAATCTTAAAGACCATCTAATAGTTTAATGATCACATATTTCATATATTATCTAGTTGAATCCAAAAAGTACATACTATGAGAGCAATTCGACATTATGTGTGGTACGTGTGTTTAGCTGAGGAGCAAGATCGGCAATGCGTTTTTGATATGAGAAAGTTTTCAGAGGGTCGTGATTCAATATCGCAGTGAATTCTTGTGTATAAATATAAGAAGTATTTTGCAAATTTGTGTACGTGAATTATCTCCACACAAATAGAAAACGAGAAAAAGCAGCCTGTGTCAATATAGCTATGAACCGATGAACGAGCGTACAGCGAACTATATCCGGTTTGCACTGTATGGGATTATACATCGCGTGTATGTGGGACACTTGATGTTGAAAACGCTTACCATTGTTTTGAATGTTCAGTTAACAATAACGCCAGAGAAAATCAAGACCTTCTTCATGCAAATAAAATAGGCCACCTTCTATCAAAGGGACATTGATTGTGACTAATGTATACTTATCTGTGTGTTATAAATGTGTGTATGGATTCGTAGTTCTATGCTGATTCTCACTGAAAGTATAAATGACATATTACAATAGCTGTTTGTCCATTCCATCGCCTTTGAACAAAGTAAACTTAAAAGTTATCCTTCTCCGTGTTCCATTCTCTCAACAGATTACCCTTGTCCCACGAAATCAGTTACCCTTTTTTCGCTTCAAATTTTCAAACGCATAATATGTTGTATTTACACAGTCCCTAAAGGTTAACATGATATCTACAGATTACTTGGTAATGCCCAAGGTATGCGCATTTATGATATGTAGGAAAGTACCCTAGTATAGATGTGAAATGGATTAAAAGAAAATCTGCGATCAACCATGTTTTGACCAGTCGCCATTTTTTGAGTGGGTAACTGCAGTTACCCAACTCAGTGTAGTTGGGGTGGTCATGCTGTCATACCGCAGAAAGGCTACCTAATGTTTTGATAATTTATAATACATTAATCTATCTGACGTCGGACATAATATCCTACTGAACTTTGTGTTGACTTGTGTTTGTTGTTCTCATTCATTGTCAGTTTAAAATATATGGATAATACATATAAGCACTTCTTTAAAAATAATTCAACAAAACCAGGAGGAAATGTGTGTGTGTGTGTGTATATATATATATATATATATATATATATATATATATTTACACACAATATTTCTGAATAGAAAATCTACATAGATTCAATATTTATCACACTCACAAAGTGTGATAATTTTGTACATACTTGCGTAAATATAAATATGTTTGGTAAATATATCTATGCAAATGTGTCACCCTCTCAGTGTATTATTATTTAAAAAAACATTTTTTTCATAGTTGTAAACTACTTTTTTAAAATTTTTATTTTTTTTATTAATTAGTTCCCAATGTATACATAAATACATACAGACAAAATACATAGGCAATATTAACAGATTAAGCAATAAAGAGTACAAACGGCAGTTTGAATATGGAATAGATTGGTGTTCACACAAGTACTGGAGTGAGGAGACCACATTTATTTTCAAAGTATTGATTTTTATTGTTTTTGGTTGCAATAAAATTTTCTACGAAAAATATTTCTTTCAAATTTTTTAAATATATATTGAAATTTAGTGATATTGCTAAGATAGATGTATCTTTTAGCAGAAATAATGATGTGATTAATTAATCTGTTTTGGTGTGGGGTACCAAACCAGACTAAGAGTTTGGAAAATATCACTGGAGTTGGAAATGAGTTATTAAGCCAATCTTGTAAATTATTCAAAAAGATTTGTGTCTCCTCACATTCCCAATATACATGACAGACACTCTCATCAACATTCTTAGAAAAGCAACCCAAGCTATTGTCAACTTTTTTCATTCTGAGTTATTCTCTTTTAGTATAGATGATACCATGAAGAAATCTATATTGAAAATCTAGTAATTTAGTGTCTTTTAATGCCTTCATATATATTGTTAATGTGTTTTTCCAATCAAATAACATTTCAGGAAATAAAATTTGCCATTTGTTACAAATGTTAGGGAATACATCTGTTAAAATAAAGATGTCATAAAAAAGTCTTGAGCCTTTTCGATGTTTTCATTAAGTTCAACTGACATTCAGTAACATTTATGCTTCTGGTATTTATTTCTGTACAAGAGTGGGTAAGAGTATGTTTCCATAAGTCAGGCAAAATATATAGTAAGTAATTATAATCTAGAAATGTACCTTTAATGCCGTTTTTATCTTTTATAGATTCCATTGATAGTAGACCTTTTTCATCACATATGTCATTAATAGTCATTATTCCTTTATTTGCCCAATCTTTTATGAAATGTGATGTGTTTTTAAAATTGTGATTAAACCAAAGAGGTTGGGGTAAAATATTATCTATAGTGTCAGGGTCAACATAATGTTTTTTGTGGAATACCTTCCAAGCCTTTAATACATCTTGCCAAAAAGGATTTTCAATCTTTAAATAAGTATCAGAGTTTGTTCCAAAATTAAAAATATCATCAAAAGGTATCTGACAAGGGTTATTCTTCATAGGTTTTTTTTAGATACAACCTTAAGGTGGATAATTTCAAAGCATCTATAAATCTAGATGTGTCAATCATTCTCAAACCCCCATCATCATATTTATTTTTCAGAACATTTCTTTTTATTTTGTCATTTTTTCCATTCCATATGAATTTAAAAAATAATTTCTCAAGTGCAGTAATAAATTCAGCAGGGGGATTAGGCAAAGTGTTAAAGATATGAACTAATTTAGAAATTGCTAACGTTTTTATCACTGTAATTTTACCAATAAGAGTTAAATTTCTTTTCCTCCATGATTATAAGAGTCTATTACTTTCTTCAAGTCTCTTTCGGGTGTTTATCACCCATAAGTTACCAAGATCAGGTGTAAATTTAATACCAAGTACATCAAATTCACCCGTTAACCACTCGATTTTGAGATCTTTACATACTATGTCAATAGATTAAACTTTTGCTCCAATCCAAATTGCCTTGGATTTATCTCAATTAATTTCAAACCAGACAATTTGTAGAACTTATTAATTGTGTCAATAGCAGCATACAAGCTGTCTTCGGTACCATCAAGAAATAATTCTGTGTCATCAGCATATTGATCAAGTTTATATTCAGTATCGTTAATAGTAATACCTTTGATTTTGTCATTATTTCTAATCATACAACCCAGAAATTCAGCCACTTGAAGAAAGAGATATAGAGACAATGGGTCTCCCTGTCTACAACCTCTTTCATTAGGGAAAAATTCAGAAATATGGCCATGTTGGATAACACATGGGGTAGTGTCATAAGTCAAAATATTTATCTAATCATTTCAGGTCAAAAGTCAAATTTTTGTAAAACTTCATTAATGAAATCTTTAGAAACAGAGTCAAATGCTTTTCAAAATCAAGTCAATCAAAATTAAAAGGCCAGGAATGTTTTGTTTTTTGGTTTAAAAAATGATGTCATATAAAAGCCTTGTGTTTTCACTGATGGTTCTGCTCGGAATAAAACCGGTTTGGTTAGAGTCAATTAATTCATCCAAAGTAGTCTTTAATCTGTTTGCTATACATGAGCTGATAATTTTGTAAACTGCATTAAGTAATGTGATAGGCCTCCAATTCTTTAGTAATGTTCTGTCTTTGTTTGCTTTTGGTATGCAAGTGATTACAACTCTCTTCATACTTAGGGACATGTCATTCTTATTTGATACATCATTAACAAAACTATAAATCCAAAATTTTAGATCTTTCCAAAATTTGTTAAAGAAATCTATTGGAAAACCGTCAATTCCTGGGCTTTTGTTATTTTTCATTCTATAAACATTTTTGCTGATTTCTTCCATACTGATTTCTTTTTCAAGATTTTCTCTCAGTGTTCTGTTTAAAGTTGGGGTCTTAATATCTTTTAGACAATTTTTACCCTATATTCGTCATGGGAAGCATATAGATTCTCATAGAAATCCTTAACCTCGCTAAGAATTGATTTACTGTCTGTAATTTCAATATTGTCTTTAATTATTAATTTATTAATTGATTTTTTGGAAAAGTTTCTATTTTCCAAGTTACAGAAATATTTTGATGGTTTTTCTCCATCTTCATACCATTGGATTCGATTTCTGATTTGTATCCCTTTAATTTCTTCTTTCTTTATTTCTTCCAATTGATTTTTATATTTTGCTAATTCAGCGAGAATTTCCTCATTTATATTTTGAAAGTCTCTTCTAATATTATCTTCAACTTGTTTAATTTCCCCCTCAAGTTCTACTGTAATTTTTGTTTTGGATTTCTTTATATAAGAAGCAAAAGATATAGTTTTTCCACGAATTTTCATCAATAAAGTTTCAAGAAATAAAGAATAAGAAATAGTAAGGTTAATATCTTCAAGGGTTTCGAAATCTTCAATCTTTTCAGATGCGTATTGCTGTACAGTCTCATATAATGTATTTCTGACTAAATTTCCATATTCTGGGTTTAGTAATAAAGAATTATTAAATTTCCAGTATCCTTTTCCTCTTTCTTGATTTAAAGTATTTGAGAAGGTTAATGTTATTGTTGAATGATCACTTTTATATCCTGGTAAGATATCAGAGTCCAATGTTATATTAAATATGTCATCTGATACAATAAAGAAGTAAAGTCTAGCTTGTTGTCTTGGATTCTTTTTCCACCAGGTATATTTTCTAGATTTATCATTTAAATGTCTCCAAATATCAATAAGGTCATAAGTTTCAATAAATTCTAAAACAGTCTCTCTTGATTTGGGATTGTTTACATGTTTATAATTCTCTAGATCAATGGTGGGATCAAGTACAAGGTTCCAGTCACCAACTATAACTAGTGAATCATTAGCAAATTTTAAAATATTATCAAAAAGATCAATATAAAATTGAGGGTCATCAGTATTAGGGCCATATAGATTTGTAAGGGTCATTCTTTTATCCTCTATTGAAATATCTACAATAATATAGTTTCCCTTTTCATCAATTATGGTTCTATGTATTATTGTGTCAATGTTATTGTTAAAGAGTATAGCTACTCCTCTGGAATTATATTTAAAAGGAGCGATTATAGATTGCAAGCCCCATTCATTTCTCATAGTGTTAGAAGTAGATTCATCTATGTGGATATCTTGTAAGCACATTATTGAGTATGATTTTTTTCTATATACATTCATTAGTTCTTTTCTTTTAGACTTGTTTGCAAGTCCTCTACAGTTGGCTGAGAGAAGTTTTACTTTTTTGATGTGATTATTCATTGTAAAATAAAACATCATGTTAAGAAGAATAGAGATCAATACACCTGTAAGATCATGGTCTGATATTGTAGTAAAACTCTCAATTCGATTAATGTAAAATGTAATACATGGGAATATGTATCAGTGTATTATTGTTTTGACAAATTATTAGGACATGTTATAATATTCAATTTCATCATCAACATCTCGGGTATTGATTTATCAAATTAGGCAAATAACCGAATACTTACCACAGCAAACAGGCTATCTTGCATTAGACACACTTGTAAAGATAGATATATGTACATTAATGATAATACTTTATACAAATATAACAGTATTGCAGGATATGACGTCTAGTGTAATTTGCATTGTGTTCTTTCATTTCTAGGGACATCAGACATGACATACCCACGAGTATACCTGAGGATGAGGCTGCTGAAGACTACTGCAAACTGTAAGTGTTAAAATATATTCACAATTATCTAGGTTAAAATAAACCAAAAAAAGTTTGTCTGTTAAACACTGATGGCCTGAAGTAAAAAAGTGAATATGAATGATCCAGTCAAGGTAACTATCACTTACTCATCAAAACTGAAGGACAACTTCATAAGGTTATGATGGTGAGCACGTTCAGCGGATCAAGTGATCAGGGGTTCGAATCCCGCCAGGGGCATGAACATTTTTTTCTGCAGTAGAGAACTGTTCTACACACAGTAAGATTTTGGTGCAATGTTACACTGAATTTCAGTGTAGTACCACCCATGGTTCGCTAGTTCCAGCATATGCTTGCAGGTTTCATCGCAACGTACATTCACATAGCGTTGCGGGCTTTCTCCCTACCATACTACTAGCAGCTGTGATTTAAGTGAAATACCCCAACCCCAACTCGCCTCCAAGGGTTATGTTTTTTCCAGACAAACAGGAAAAAATCAAACCATCCATCCACCAATCTGGGGCATTTAAAGGGGTTCGAAACAATTGCTCACGCACGTCTCCAATTGTCAGATTTTCGCTCTCAGGACTTAATAGCTTAGGTAAATTTTTCATCAACAGTGTGTTGTGAGAAACATTAAAAATCAAATTACTTTTGAATACTAATAAAGAAAAGTAGTGGTATTATGGCTGTGTGAAATAGTTCATGTTTTATGGCAAAACAAATTTTTGCTCTACAACCTTATATACATGAATTATGTCATAAAAATTTCAATTTTCCAGTGAAGAGTTATTTCCCTTTGCCAATATTTTTCATAAATATTCAACTTCAGCAACAAATAACTCAGAAAATAGGTCCGTGACATATATTTTTTATTTTCTATTATTTTTCAGCAGTAAGTTTCCCACAAGTTTTATCATGTTTGAATTATTTTTCATTTATTTTTATTCTTGAACAGGACTTTTGAAGTTATTTCTGCAGAATCCATTGTTGACATTGTATATTATCATATAAGGTTAATGAAGAAAAAGCAACATACAAATTGCAGAAATCACTTTTCTATTCTAATAACATTCTATTTATGAAAGAAAACAACAATACAGCTCTGAATGATTATCATTATTTTTGAAAAAGTGACTTTAACAAAATAAAACAAGTCTGCCATCTTTTGAGACATTACCACAAGAAAACATCATTTTGCAGGAAAAAAGGTCCGTGACATGCACTTTTTCTTTTTGATTCTCGAATAATACATATTCAGCTTGCATCATGCCAATTAACAGCAATTTTTCATTTATTTTGATTATTGTTGGGAACCTCTTTAAAATGAATCTACCATGGGAACATTAAATGTACATATTGAGTAGAATAAACATGGTATTTACATTTCATTGATCAAGTAGGGTTGCATATGCTCACAATAAAACTTGGTTAGGTCATTAAGCAACTGCTGCATAAAAACATGAGTTGGTAGTATTCTTTTTATGAAGATGTCTTTTCTTGTATATATAACAAAGTCACAAAATGGTGACCAGAAGTCAGGAGCTGACCTCGTACCTGGTAATAATATTGATGGTCAGTTTTTAAACACAGGTCATTCACAATATTTTCTTTTAAACAGAAATTGGGCAATACAATGGCTTCTTTTTATAGCATATCTCTGGCACTAAAAGGGCATTTAACTTCGATCAATCCTCTGATGCCATTGTTGTCACAAACTTTCCCATCTGGGGTACCTCCTAAAAATGAAAATTTGGGATTAACAATCAAGCCACAATCATGAACATGATAACCTGTTTTTTAATATACATATCAAGGGCTAGTTTTTCATTGTTTGTGCCATATGAAGTTTGAGGTGAAGTAAATGGTTTTGGACAGATCAAGGCATTCACAAATTTATCACTTATTGATTTGCGTTTTAATATAATCCCAAACACAGAGGCTGTCAGTCGATGTTTTCTTTCTTGACTCCATAATGGACTCTGAGCTTGACCTCTGGTCTTCTACTCAATCGCTTCACACTCTTCTTGGGTGAGATTCCTTGCTGCAGTACTCGAATCCTGACTTGTCACTGGTGTACCTTGTGGGAACACTAGGTTGCCACACTTGGAAACAACGGGGTGAAGTTCAGTTGTTTCGAAGAATTTTGCCTGAAAGAATAATTAATATATATAAGAAATACAGAATTCATTCATTCAATTAATTGTCATGCATTTATTTCAGGGGTTGAACCTATGGAACTAATGGGTCTCGCTGTTGATCATGAGCATGAGGTGTTGAAAAGAGAACTATCCAAGAGCGCTAATCGAAGAGAGGAAAGAAGAATGTGAAAATCTTAAAAGACTGAAAACTGTCACTTTTGATGTTGATTCCATTTTAGAAGAAGGCAATTTGATCCAGTATTATACAGGATATCCCAAAGATTTTTTCATAGCCATATTAAATGTTTTGGTTCCATGTAAAGATCAATGTCCATTATCTTCTATAGGAAAAGGTAATATGTCCCAAATTAAGAATGCGTCACTTCAAAATCAGCTATTTTTTACTCTCTGTAGACTGAGAAATAATTTTGATTTGCAAGATTTGGCTTTTCGCTGTTTGACCCAACAAGTAATTGGTGGGATTTTTAATACCTGGATTAATTACATGTTTCTGAGATTCGGGGAAGTTTCTATATGGCCTCATAGAGATGTTTTGTATGAACATATGCCAGAGGATTACAAATCTGAATTTCCAACTACATTTATCATTGCTGACTGTACAGAGATCAAGATAAAGAAACCATCATCATTAAAGGCACAAGAACACTGTGCATATGATATCTCGCTGGGTGTCAAGTCGAGATTCAGGGAATGAGGCACTTCGGTCTTCCGTTGACTGCGGTAGCATCGGGCACTAACAGATAAAATTCTTAGGATCCTTGGCTCAGAAAATATATTGAATATTGAATATATAAATATTGAATGAAAAAAACCTTCACTGAAAAACTACACCCTCTCTGCTTGCTTTTGATAGAAATATCGATGTCCTTAAGGGACGCAACGGAAAAATGAGTCGGGAGATCTGTCAGCGTCGCTGCTTTACTGTTGGAATGTGCCGCCATTTTGTCCAATATTTGTCTAAGAAAATGACGGCGGTATCATGACGTAAGAGGGGGCGTGGCTACGTACTCTGTGCGGAAGGGTCAATTGACAGTGACCCTTGATATTATATTGACAGTGACCCTTGATATTTTATTGATTTGAATCGTTGATATTCTTTTGACAGTGACCCTTGATATTATATTGACAGTGACCCTTGATATTTTATTGACAGTGACCCTTGATATTTTATTGACAGTGACCCTTGATATTTTATTGACAGTGACCCTTGATATTTTATTGACAGTGACCCTTGATATTTTATTGACAGTGACCCTTGATATTATATTGACAGTGACCCTTGATATTTTATTGACAGTGACCCTTGATATTATATTGACAGTGACCCTTGATATTTTATTGACAGTGACCCTTGATATTTTATTGACAGTGACCCTTGATATTATATTGACAGTGACCCTTGATATTTTATTGACAGTGACCCTTGATATTATATTGACAGTGACCCTTGATATTTTATTGACAGTGACCCTTGATATTTTATTGACAGTGACCCTTGATATTATATTGACAGTAACCCTTGATATTTTATTGACAGTGACCCTTGATATTTTATTGACAGTGACCCTTGATATTTTATTGACAGTGACCCTTGATATTTTATTGACAGTGACCCTTGATATTATATTGACAGTGACCCTTGATATTTTATTGACAGTGACCCTTGATATTTTATTGACAGTGACCCTTGATATTATATTGACAGTGACCCTTGATATTTTATTGACAGTGACCCTTGATATTATATTGACAGTGACCCTTGATATTTTATTGACAGTGACCCTTGATATTTTATTGACAGTGACCCTTGAAATTATATTGACAGTAACCCTTGATATTTTATTGACAGTGACCCTTGATATTTTATTGACAGTGACCCTTGATATTATATTGACAGTGACCCTTGATATTTTATTGACAGTGACCCTTGATATTATATTGACAGTGACCCTTGATATTATATTGACAGTAACCCTTGATATTTTATTGACAGTGACCCTTGATATTATATTGACAGTGACCCTTGATATTTTATTGACAGTGACCCTTGATATTTTATTGACAGTGACCCTTGATATTATATTGACAGTAACCCTTGATATTTTATTGACAGTGACCCTTGATATTTTATTGACAGTGACCCTTGATATTATATTGACAGTGACCCTTGATATTTTATTGACAGTGACCCTTGATATTATATTGACAGTGACCCTTGATATTATATTGACAGTAACCCTTGATATTTTATTGACAGTGACCCTTGATATTTTATTGACAGTAACCCTTGATATTTTATTGACAGTGACCCTTGATATTATATTGACAGTAACCCTTGATATTTTATTGACAGTGACCCTTGATATTTTATTGACAGTGACCCTTGATATTATATTGACAGTAACCCTTGATATTTTATTGACAGTGACCCTTGATATTTTATTGACAGTGACCCTTGATATTTTATTGACAGTGACCCTTGATATTATATTGACAGTGACCCTTGATATTATATTGACAGTGACCCTTGATATTTTATTGACAGTGACCCTTGATATTTTATTGACAATGACCCTTGATATTTTATTGACAGTGACCCTTGATATTTTATTGACAGTGACCCTTGATATTATATTGACAGTGACCCTTGATATTTTATTGACAGTGACCCTTGATATTTTATTGACAGTGACCCTTGATATTTTATTGACAGTGACCCTTGATATTTTATTGACAGTGACCCTTGATATTATATTGACAGTAACCCTTGATATTTTATTGACAGTGACCCTTGATATTTTATTGACAGTAACCCTTGATATTTTATTGACAGTGACCCTTGATATTTTATTGACAGTGACCCTTGATATTTTATTGACAGTGACCCTTGATATTATATTGACAGTAACCCTTGATATTTTATTGACAGTGACCCTTGATATTTTATTGACAGTGACCCTTGATATTTTATTGACAGTGACCCTTGATATTATATTGACAGTGACCCTTGATATTTTATTGACAGTGACCCTTGATATTTTATTGACAGTGACCCTTGATATTATATTGACAGTGACCCTTGATATTTTATTGACAGTGACCCTTGATATTATATTGACAGTAACCCTTGATATTTTATTGACAGTGACCCTTGATATTTTATTGACAGTGACCCTTGATATTATATTGACAGTAACCCTTGATATTTTATTGACAGTGACCCTTGATATTTTATTGACAGTGACCCTTGATATTTTATTGACAGTGACCCTTGATATTATATTGACAGTGACCCTTGATATTTTATTGACAGTGACCCTTGATATTATATTGACAGTAACCCTTGATATTTTATTGACAGTGACCCTTGATATTTTATTGACAGTGACCCTTGATATTTTATTGACAGCGATCATTGATATTATATTGACAGTAACCCTTGATATTTTATTGACAGTGACCCTTGATATTTTATTGACAGTGACCCTTGATATTATATTGACAGTGACCCTTGATATTTTATTGACAGTGACCCTTGATATTATATTGACAGTAACCCTTGATATTATATTGACAGTGACCCTTGATATTATATTGACAGTGACCCTTGATATTATATTGACAGTGACCCTTGATATTTTATTGACAGTGACCCTTGATATTTTATTGACAGTGACCCTTGATATTATATTGACAGTGACCCTTGATATTTTATTGACAGTGACCCTTGATATTATATTGACAGTGACCCTTGATATTATATTGACAGTGACCCTTGATATTTTATTGACAGTAACCCTTGATATTATATTGACAGTGACCCTTGATATTTCATTGACAGTAACCCTTGATATTATATTGACAGTGACCCTTGATATTTTATTGACAGTGACCCTTGATATTTTATTGACAGTGACCCTTGATATTATATTGACAGTGACCCTTGATATTTTATTGACAGTGACCCTTGATATTATATTGACAGTAACCCTTGATATTTTATTGACAGTGACCCTTGATATTTTATTGACAGTGACCCTTGATATTATATTGACAGTAACCCTTGATATTTTATTGACAGTGACCCTTGATATTATATTGACAGTGACCCTTGATATTATATTGACAGTGACCCTTGATATTATATTGACAGTGACCCTTGATATTTTATTGACAGTGACCCTTGATATTTTATTGACAGTGACCCTTGATATTATATTGACAGTAACCCTTGATATTATATTGACAGTGACCCTTGATATTTTATTGACAGTGACCCTTGATATTTTATTGACAGTGACCCTTGATATTTTATTGACAGTGACCCTTGATATTTTATTGACAGTGACCCTTGATATTTTATTGACAGTGACCCTTGATATTTTATTGACAGTGACCCTTGATATTATATTGACAGTGACCCTTGATATTATATTGACAGTGACCCTTGATATTTTATTGACAGTGACCCTTGATATTATATTGACAGTAACCCTTGATATTTTATTGACAGTGACCCTTGATATTTTATTGACAGTGACCCTTGATATTATATTGACAGTGACCCTTGATATTTTATTGACAGTGACCCTTGATATTTTATTGACAGTGACCCTTGATATTATATTGACAGTGACCCTTGATATTTTATTGACAGTGACCCTTGATATTATATTGACAGTGACCCTTGATATTATATTGACAGTGACCCTTGATATTTTATTGACAGTGACCCTTGATATTATATTGACAGTAACCCTTGATATTTAATTGACAGTGACCCTTGATATTTTATTGACAGTGACCCTTGATATTATATTGACAGTGACCCTTGATATTTTATTGACAGTAACCCTTGATATTTTATTGACAGTGACCCTTGATATTATATTGACAGTGACCCTTGATATTTTATTGACAGTGACCCTTGATATTTTATTGACAGTAACCCTTGATATTTTATTGACAGTGACCCTTGATATTTTATTGACAGTGACCCTTGATATTTTATTGACAGTGACCCTTGATATTATATTGACAGTAACCCTTGATATTTTATTGACAGTGACCCTTGATATTATATTGACAGTGACCCTTGATATTTTATTGACAGTGACCCTTGATATTTTATTGACAGTGACCCTTGATATTATATTGACAGTAACCCTTGATATTTTATTGACAGTGACCCTTGATATTTTATTGACAGCGATCATTGATATTTTATGGACAGCGATCATTGATATTTTATTGACAGCGATCCTTGATACTATATGGATTGGGATCTTTGATATTTTATAGACAGTAACCCTTGATACTTTATCATGGGATAAAGGATGGTGAATGGTTCCTACTGCGTAACCGAAATATAACCATTCGTTCTAGAGCTCTGTTTAACGGTTGATGAGGACTGGTTTGCAATTGGTAAAGTTTCTTTTCCATTTTGTGAGATATCTTATTTCCTTTAGAAAACGTCTCACAGACTTTAAAAAGTTTTATTTTTGTGTAAACGTACCGAATGCCAACACTACTACTTCTGTCAGACGTTTTCACAAAATAGTTGATATTGTAAACATGTTTTAAATCAGTATATACTAGACTACATATATACTAACTTATGTTTGTGAACTGTTAACTTATGTTTGTGAACGTGTAATCATGTTTTTAAAAAGTTCCCCAACATGTACCAAGAATTAGATTTGGTTTCAACGAAGAAATAATCGCACGCCCACACACTTGCTAAATATCAAATTATTTGAAAACAATCGACAAAGGCGTTTATTACAATAATGGACTATCTATTGACCATTGATACCAGACAAATGCTATCATATGGAGTGGTTTACGTTCACATGTCTGGTATAAACTATTGCAAATAACCGTCCTTATTGGATTTCTGATAGAGAACATAACCGTACCCCCACTTATCGGGATATACGAGACGGAATTATGTCTGATGTATTGATAGATCGTAAATAGAGAATACTTAACGACGGTCCATTTAATACTATATTTATGAAAAGAGTGAATGGTTTGAAATTTGTTTTTAACGAGCCAAAGCGAGTTCCATGCCAATACCATTCCCGAGTTTCATAAATATGAGACTGGATCGAGTTTACTATTTATTCATTACTCGCCTACTTATATGAAACGAAATTGCAATATAATCGCTGATCTGGCGTTCACTTGAAAGTAGGTCACATATCATTTAGGCCGCGGCGTTGACATTCCGATGCCATTTCTTAACCATTATAACGTCACGTCAATCAGCAGCACGCGTTGTTATTTGAATTTCACACTGTGTAACGACATTATGGATTTATTTAACCGTGGTATCTTTAACTGGTGAGGAATATAAGCAGTTTATAAAATGTCTTTTTAACTAATACGTGGTGTATTCTGTGTATTTTAAATAAATTATACGAGCGATTCTATCACTTGTGACATGGCAGATAGTATGTATTTTCTCGGTCCACCCTTGATTTCAAGGCTCACATTTTCTTAGGTGAATTTTGAGCGTTCTGCGGACTTGTTGAATATGCCAATCAAAGACATTTTGCAAATTAACTTCCGTTGTCAACAACAAGGATAGCGGAAGTGACTTGTCGCGTTTGCAGCGATACGTTGCTACCACGAACTTAAATTACAGTAATTTAAGTCCGTGGTTGCTACCTACTAAACGGAGACAGATTTTTTTCTGAATCGTTTCAAGTATTTTTATCGCGAAACGCATGCAATTGGTGAAATTAGAATCAATTTTTGAATGTGACAAAATCACCACTACTCTGCCTCAGTAAAGCGGTGCCGAATGTAAACGGGGATTTCATTGGCTGTATGTAAGCAGCTAGTAAGGGGCGTAACTCGTGGTCACAATAGATGTCGCTGTTTCGTTTTTCGTTTTCTGAGGCAACAGTAAGTAAAAAGTCATGATGAAAATTGAGAAATTGTGTTAAAATGTGTATCATCATTCATCACGGTTTATCCTAAAAGGTGTGCCTGAATAGTAACAGGACGGAACACGACACAGTATGTATAATGGGAATGTACCTTACTTGATATAAGCTCAACTTCATTCTTCCGTTCACATTGACTTAATGTGCACTGGTTGGTGCAGCGAAGACGAAAGATCTATAACACATGGAGTGTAATACACATGTAGACGCATTGACAATTGTACCAGGCTATTTTGGTGGAAACTAAGTTCACGGGGATACTGACAGCGACAGGTGTATCTATTTATGCTATTAAGCTCATTGAAATAACATTTCAGAACATAAGAAACTGACTTTTATAGTATCCATGAATATCTTAAGTAACGTGACTTTCCCTCCGAATTCTGTTTCATCACAATTAATACGCTCCCTGTCTTAGTGTCCTTCATTCTCTGCACACAGAGGTTACTCAACTCAGTTCTTTCATTCTAACCTCTGCTGCATTTCGATCACTTTCTCGGCTAGAAATAGAGAACTGATGGATGCATCAAAAGTTAGTTGTGCAATCGGCGCCGTTGTTTCAAACTGAGAATTCCGTAACTGTGCGATGCGCACATAGTGTTTAAAAGATAGAAGTCGGTTGCAGATTGGACAAACATAACTACGTTACTAGTTCGCACTTTCTTTAAAAACGAAAAACAAACCCAATGAAAAGTCAGGCCATTCATTGGCGATATGATTAAGAAAACCCTTGCTGTTGCATGACAAGACATTGTTGATCAGTCTATAGATTACTAATTTGTAAATGTGTAGACATTCTATCAACACATATCACAACCTATCTGTTATTATAAATAAGTAGTAAACCTATTTGTTATAGGGTGTCCACTTAATGCTCAAAACATGACTGATCCTCGTCAAACCGTCGCATTGAGGGTTACACGTGTCTGCTGTAACTAAAACTTGTGCATTATCTCAGACCCGAGCATCAGGACCATTTTAGAACTTTTAATTACTCTTTCAGCACATTCTTCTCTACAAGCCAATTCTTCCTCCTGAATACAAAATAACTCATCCTAGGGCAGGCATATATTTAATTAATATCTAATGTCTAATAAAGCGTTCGTGTGTAGGTGTGAATTCATTATTCAACATATACTATTATATGATTTATTGAATTATACTTGGATCACGATATGCAGAAATAATTATGATAAAGCATGTAACTGCGTTGTTAACATATTTACTTTTGGAGATGTAAAATAAATCGTTTCGTGATAATACATCAAATATGACTGATACTGTAAACAGATACTTTGAACGCTGAAACGTCAACATTAGAAACACAGTCTTCAATTCAGAAATGTGCAAATACACTCGTTGAAAATTGGGTGCACTTTGGGGGTCCATCAATTTAAGATTTTCAAAAGGGAGGGGTTCGAATCCCTGAAAGCCCCTGGATCCGCTATTGGGTTGTATGTAGACCCTGTCTCCAATGGACGTCATGGTGAAGGAGCAATCTAAATAAATTTAAATCAACAGTTTTTATTATAAGGAAGGAGAAACCATGATACCTAGAATATTGTAAGGTATTTTCTCCTCCTATCAGGGTCTACAACCTTACCATATCCGAGGTAGAATGGTTTTTCCATATTATCAACCTTTTTTAAGCGTAAAACAGACTTTTTAATTGTTATCGCGTTATATTGAGGATCCTTGGTAAATAGAGTCGTTCATAAAATCCTTGTTTGTTTCACAGTTTACCTAATTTTATACGGCAACTGCCGATTCAATGATGGTGACAAGCTCATAAACCTACGGTCTGCAAATAACTGCGGCGTTTTTGCAGCGATGTCCGCCATGTTAAACGCCAACCTCTTTCCCAGGACAAACTCCTCACAGTGCTATTACGTCTCTCCTGCGTCAAACCTTTATCTATGAGAGACGTAATAGCACTGTGAGGAGTTTAGTTGAACGTATGCTGTACATAGGGAGAGAACTCTAAATTCCTCGTGACTTTGATCTATTTGACTCGTACGTTACCTAGGGTTCGAGGTTTCGAGTTCCTTGACGACGGGCTGATACAGGTTTTTGCCCTTGACGACGGTTATCTGCAAACAACCAGGATATGCTTCGCATCCTCGGTTTTTTCCTTCCTACCAGAGTCAACAACCCTACCATATCCTCGGTATCGTGGTCCAATGCCCTACACCGTCCCGTTTAACTGTATAACTAACTTTACTACTGTTGATCTAACTTTATTTAGATTGGGTGAAGGAGTTGCTGCAAAGGTCCGTGACACACAGACTATGTTTTAGGAGTTAATACATATACTTTCATAATACAGAGCAATTCCTTACAAAACATCTATACTTGGTACTTGTGTTATATATAGTAACAGCTCATGGCATAAGAAATGTTTTAAAGACATTCCTTTCTGCCAGTTACAAACGTTAGCTGGTTTTCAAGAACGATGACGTCACCGCAATGTTTTTTATATATTCCCAATGGCGTTTTAAGCAGATAAAACTTCACAAATAAAGGTGTTGCAGTGTAAGTCTATCATTATCTTACAGTCGGACATATTACAGAGATACAGAGGAAACATGATAAACTGTGTGATGAACACGTGTTTTCTCACTGTTACAGCAATCAAACTTTTTATCTCATTTCTTGTCATATATTTATACATTAGGTTACGACATTCATATAACACAGATGTGTTCACATGCATTTATCTAACTCGAACTTCCTTTGTATGTAATGAATGTTTTTTAAATTAAAGATGCGTCAAGCTACGAAGTCAAGACCACAAAATCCAAAAGTCTCAAAATGTGTAGAGTCTCGTTACCACACGTGCCAAAGTATAATTTAATGTTGTATTAACATTTCACCTAAAATACATTTGTCGTGAAAACAAAACATGAATTGTGAAACGAAACATGTTAATTATATCATTACGGGTTCTGGATGTAATGAGAATTGAAGTATATCGGGTAAATAAAACTAAAATTAAAACGAAGAATGAACCTACATGTACATCGATTCTACATTACATCTACAACCCCGAAATCGTACACAATTGTCAGTGAACATTTAGATTTAAGACACATCTGTTTAAGCTAGCCTTTTCAACATAGACTCATCACTATACTTGTGTGAAGCGCCTTAGAGTGATACATATCAAATAAGGAGCTATATAAATTGTGTATATCATAATTTAGAGATTATGGCAAGTTAAAGGTTTTCCCGATTTTAATTAAACTACAACAATGATTATGATTAAAAAAAATAAATTTGAAGGGATCGCATTTCATTCACAAACATGCGTCAATATTGGATCACGTTTTATCATATCAATCTCTTGTTGTCCAGCATATTATGACGCCATGCGTTCCTGTATGAAGTCAAAGTGCTCTGCACTGCGTGTCAGCTACTGCAATTTCAGTACGATATTTGATCAGCCCCTTTCTCTTCAATCACATGTCAGATCCATCTGTCTTTTTGTCTCTGCAATATTAGCAACATCAAGAACTGTTGACTTCAGAATGTTTTAAAAACTCAAGCACAAGCATGTTTTTCTTCACGATTCGAGTCTCGACTATTGTAATTCACTACTACAAGGAACATCAAACTTCAAACTCCTTGAAAATCGTCAGAACAGTTCTTCTCGCCGGATCACTGGTTCCAAGAAGCACTGTGACGTCACATTCGTCTTGAACTAAACTGGCCGGTATAGTGAGACAACTAATCACCTTCAAGTTGCTATCTATCACATATTCTGTTTTGAATGCTGCCACTTCTCCCGAGTACTTAAAGCATCTTTTTCTTCTTACACAATTTCCAATAGAACTCTCCGATTCAGCTAGAACTGATCTATTTGTCCAACAATGTAAGAATTAAACTGGGGGATACATGAGTGTTTCTTAGTTCCAGCCCCAGTGCTGTGAAATGACTTCAAGCTGAGGTACAACAAGCGCAAACAACGGACTCCTTTCAGAAACACTCATATTTAAATAAGACTGCACCACATTCTGGTTCCCGGAGTCTGTTGCGCTGCGTAACTGGCGACTGGCTTAATCATAGACCCCGGCAACGTCCAGGCCCATGGCCGCCCCCATGCGCAAAACCAATATGGCGGCAATAGTGATATTTAACGTTGTGAACTTCGAGAAATGGTGTTTACGAGTTTTTCTTTGCATTTTCATCACTAGTTACACAATCCTTAGGGTATAGTGAACATATACATACATCTAAAATCGCCAAGAAAATTCTAGAGCTCTCTACACACGATTGAAAAATGTGTTGCTAGGCATTTCAAAATTCTTTTTGGAAACATATAAAGACACATTACCCTCAACGACCACTATAAAGGTTTAATCCGATCGCCAATAGATTAATAATTTGTATACAAAGTAAGAGACTTAGCCATTAAGTCAGTACTTAAGCCAGTCGCCAGTTACGCAGCGCAACAGACTCCGGGAACCAGAATGGACTGCACCACTAAAAACTTTTTTCAACACATGTTTTAATTCTTGTCAGCTCAATCATTTTATCATGACTGTCACAAGGTTGTTTGTCGGCAAAGCGCCACTGAGCATGTTACATGTTTCATTCGTTATTCGTTCAAGTTGTGTGAGCCACTCATATATATTGACAATTGATACAACGTTCTGATGAAATTAAAGTTGAAAGATAAGAAAGCAATGTATAGTCAAAGTCCTGATACTCGCAGATATTGTTGATTATAGAAGACAGCTGACTGAAGTCTGATGGCAAACATGAGGCGATTTTCCACCGATGTCAAAACTGAGGGTCAGACAACCGTGTCAACTGAAAGTCAATGAGATGAATACAATCCCACATTATTAATGGTGTTCCGTCATTTCAAATACAAATCCCTCGTAAACCTTTTGTCGCGATACCATTAGGGCTGCTCGATTTGTTATAGGTTTGCCTTGCCGGTTTGCCGGCGAGGTAGCCCGATCACGTGACCGGTAACTATGCCAATGAAGTGAAGTAAACAAACATGGCAGCGTCCGTCATCGCCGTCGGTTAAATTCTTAAAATAAATTTTGTTGTTGTTGGATTCACAATTAAAATCTCTTGTGATATTAAAGTAACGTTTTAAAAGGAAACAATTATTTCGAAGTGTATTTTGACAGGATTGCTATTATTAACCTACGAAACACAATAAGTAATATTATTTTCAAATGCTTCTGCACGTGTAAGAGTAGACTAACACGCGTACGGAAACTAATTGGTTATCGTCAATGTAAAATTTAAGAGTTGATAAAAATGAATGCTTATAATTTCATGAATATCGGTAATATTTATTATATATGTTCCCCTATTTTGACATTTAATTATATCACAGACATAAAGTAACAATTTGAAAAAGAAAAAAAAACCTCACGAGGTTCGTATGGTAATGGAATTTAAACTAAATAATTCCTTTATAAAACAAAATAATGGAAATGTTTTTTCCTATCATTACACGAATTAAAATTTTCCGCTCATCACCCTTGCAATTTGCCGTCACTTGAAAGCGGCGCATTCGGCGTACGCCGCCGGCAAACCGGCAAGCTTTGCTGGTCAAATGAAGCAGGCGTGCCGCTGAAACCGGCAACCGGCAACCGGCACACGCCGTATTGTCTTCAAGGAGGTAACGGATACACACAATTCAACCAATAAAAATGCTGGTAACTCCCACTGGTTTCTGTCATTCAGTGGCTCTCCGTAGTAGTATGACCCTTGAGCAGGTAGAAGTTTGTTATCTGATATCATAATTACAGAAATTCATTCTCACAATAATCTCTCTAGTTGAACATTCATCTTAAACTTAAGAAAGTTTCGAATCAGTAAGTAAGTAAGTACTTCCATTCAATGTTGTGAATGACTTCAAGTTGCCATCTGATATTGACAATGGTAATGTTGCAGTCTTAGTTCTCCTTGACTTGAGTTCAGCATTTGATAATTAGAGGTTATAACATGTCATTTTACATGTTGTAACCTTTTTATCATATATCATACTTTATGTCTACAGCATGACAAACTATTTACAGAAATATTAAAATTTGATGCGAAAATACATTATATACAATAATAAAATATAGGCTACCCTCCATTATAAATAAGTCTTTAAATTTTGTTTATGTGAGCCGTATCCCTTACTGAACTTTCGAATTAAAAGCATATTTAATCAAATAAGTTAAAGGCGTCAACGACATCCTTGTTTGGAGGCTACTCTGTCGGAAATGAAGTGGTTACTCTGACACTACTTCGCTTGTTACGTTACTCTGTGTTAACAATAGTGTGCCTGTAAGCAAAGGGAGATCACTCTGACCTAACGTCGCCCGGGCTGATATTGATATGGATTTGCGGACCGGGCAGCAATATGGATGCGGTTTCCTAACCTCTATCACACATGCAAAACATCCAATATCTTTGATAGATATATGATAATATTGACCATGGTAGGCTTTTAAACCGACTGGATTTGGAATTTGGCATCAGAGGTACAGCCCTGAACTGAATTGTGTCCTACCTGAGGGTCAAACTCGACACTCAAGAGTATTCAATAACTAATATTAACTGCTATAAAAATTTCTCTTTTCCGCCAAGCTTTTTACTTATTCCAATCAAGTGTGCTTTGATAATGATATAGATCACGCAAAAGCGCCATACAAATGGACGTATTTACTCACTTACATAAATCTATTCTAGAAATTAGCATGGAAATAACGTCAAGTGACGAATACTTTGACAAGAATCTGTGCAAGTCCATTATGCCTCATTTTTTTAATTGGAGATTGACCCCTTGTGACCTCTTTCTGACGTTAAGCTATAATGAATTGAAGCTTTACAGAAAAAGCGACGAGATGCAGCAAAGCTTAAATTGACCAGTGATAGAGCCTGGTGCGTTAGGTATGTCTAATTAATAACATTAAGCTTTTATTTATAAGACATGACTGACAACTACAGTCGTGACAATACAGAAGTGAGTTTATCGATTAACATACAGTCTACAATAAGGCAATCACTTGGGTCTCAGTGAAAAAGTAATTATCTAGTCGAACTGCATTGCAATTCCCCATCTGTAATATGATTCTGTTAGACGATTTCGCCTACACTTGACATTAGTAAGATGTATCTACGTGCTTAATGGTCTGGTTATGAATGAAGCAATAGTGTGTCACACCAGTGCCGTGTTCAAGAGACGTTTCAAAGTAATCGCTCAATGAGCGATTACTTTTAAACCTCTCTTGAACGCGATTGCTCAATGTAGCGCAACGTAGTAAGGCGAGCAAACTTCGAGGAATTTGCACTGCGTCGTTCAAGAGAGAATGAGCGCTACTTGAGCGCTACTTGAGCGCTACATTGAGCGATCGATGAGCAATTTAAGCGCTCGCTGTTATGGAACGGAGCCCAGTAATTAGTTACCGAGACAGACATCACACCATCCTAAACGTGCTTCACGTGCTCCACATGCTCAAATGTTCCAGTACTGGTGAAGGAGTTTTTTCAAAGTCCAATACTGTATTTCATAGTATACATAGTATAAAATCGATTACGTACCTAACTAACTTAAGGTATGATAATACAGAAAGGTTTTGAAGTGAGTTAAACTATTGTGAAGACTTAAAAGGCATTCATGTTGTAAATAAACATTGACGCGAATACAATGAGCAACATCTATTTTTAAGTTAATGATAGAACAATTGACCTAACAAGTATTTGCTGACGTTCTACTGAAACTGACTTATTTTTCAAAAGGTGTTAGAAGTCCTTATTAAAGCAGTCCAAATGAGAACAAACTGTAAATCCTCGCGATGTATTCAATGACATAAAAATGAAATTACTGTAAAACCTGATTAGTAAACATACGTAATGTCAATTATGTTATTATAATAAACAATCATTTAACAAAATGACTAGAAATAGATAGTTAAGGGCCCTTGTGCATGTTATTATAATGAACAATCATTTAACATTAAGACTAGAAATATATAGTTGAGGGACCTAGAACTTGATGACATGTTTCAATCATTTAAAATTGACGCATTTCCGTAAGTCACCTACCTCATTAAAGCTACTAATAGCTACTTTTAGATACTGATAGATAAGTTACACGGCATACCTAGTGTATGTAATGGCAATGTTCAAACCAGTTAAAGTTACTGGTAGATAGGTTACACGGCATACCTAGTGTATGTAATGGCAATGTTCAAACCAGTTAAAGCTACTGATAGATAGGTTACACGGCATACCTAGTGTATGTAATGGCAATGTTCAAACCAGTTAAAGTTACTGGTAGATAGGTTACACGGCATACCTAGTGTATGTAATGGCAATGTTCAAACCAGTTAAAGTTACTAATAGATAGGTTACACGGCATACCTAGTGTATGTAATGGCAATGTTCAAACCAGTTAAAGTTACTGATAGATAGGTTACACGGCATACCTAATGTATGTAATGGCAATGTTCAAACCAGTTAAAGTTACTAATAGATAGGTTACACGGCATACCTAGTGTATGTAATGGCAATGTTCAAACCAGTTAAAGTTACTGATAGATAGGTTACACGGCATACCTAGTGTATGTCATGGCAATGTTCAAACCAGTTAAAGTTACTGATAGATAGGTTACACGGCATACCTAGTGTATATAATGGCAATGTTCAAACCAGTTAAAGTTACTGATAGATAGGTTACACGACATACCTAGTGTATGTAATGGCAATGTTCAAACCAGTTAAAGTTACTGATAGAGAGGTTACACGGCATACCTAGTGTATGTAATGGCAATGTTCAAACCAGTTAGAGTTACTAATAGATAGGTTACACGGCATACCTAATGTATGTAATGGCAATGTTCAAACCAGTTAAAGTTACTAATAGATAGGTTACACGGCATACCTAATGTATGTAATGGCAATGTTCAAACCAGTTAAAGTTACTAATAGATAGGTTACACGGCATACCTAGTGTATGTAATGGCAATGTTCAAACCAGTTAAAGTTACTGATAGATAGGTTACACAGCATACCTAGTGTATGTAATGACAATGTTCAAACCAGTTACAGGTACTGATAGATAGGTTACACGGCATACCTAGTGTATGTAATGGCAATGTTCAAACCAGTTAAAGTTACTGATAGATAGGTTACACGGCATACCTAGTGTATGTAATGGCAATGTTCAAACCAGTTAAAGTTACTGATAGATAGGTTACACGGCATACCTAGTGTATGTAATGGCAATGTTCAAACCAGTTAAAGTTACTGATAGATAGGTTACACGGCATACCTAGTGTATGTAATGGCAATGTTCAAACCAGTTAAAGTTACTAATAGATAGGTTACACGGCATACCTAGTGTATGTAATGGCAATGTTCAAACCAGTTAAAGTTACTGATAGATAGGTTACACGGCATACCTAGTGTATGTAATGACAATGTTCAAACCAGTTAAAGTTACTGATAGATAGGTTACACGGCATACCTAGTGTATGTCATGGCAATGTTCAAACCAGTTAAAGTTACTGATAGATAGGTTACACGGCATACCTAGTGTATGTAATGGCAATGTTCAAACCAGTTAAAGCTACTGATATATAAGTTACACGGCATACCTAGTGTATGTAATGGCAATGTTCAAACCAGTTAAAGTTACTGATAGATAGGTTACACAGCAAACCTAGTGTATGTAATGGCAATGTTCAAACCAGTTAACGTTACTAATAGATAGGTTACACGGCATACCTAGTGTATGTAATGGCAATGTTCAAATCAGTTAAAGTTACTGATAGATAGGTTACACGGCATACCTAGTGTATGTAATGGCAATGTTCAAACCAGTTAAAGTTACTGATAGATAGGTTACACGGCATACCTAGTGTATGTAATGGCAATGTTCAAACCAGTTAAAGTTACTGATAGAGAGGTTACACAGCATACCTAGTGTATGTAATGGCAATGTTCAAACCAGTTAAAGCTACTGATAGATAGGTTACACGGCATACCTAGTGTATGTAATGGCAATGTTCAAACCAGTTAAAGTTACTGATAGATAGGTTACACGGCATACCTAGTGTATGTCATGGCAATGTTCAAACCAGTTAAAGTTACTGATAGATAGGTTACACGGCATACCTAGTGTATGTAATGGCAATGTTCAAACCAGTTAAAGTTACTGATAGATAGGTTACACAGCATACCTAGTGTATGTAATGGCAATGTTCAAACCAGTTAAAGTTACTGATATATAGGTTACACGGCATACCTAGTGTATGTAATGGCAATGTTCAAACCAGTTAAAGTTACTAATAGATAGGTTACACGGCATACCTAGTGTATGTAATGGCAATGTTCAAACCAGTTAAAGTTACTGATAGATAGGTTACACGGCATACCTAGTGTATGTAATGGCAATGTTCAAACCAGTTAAAGCTACTGATAGATAGGTTACACGGCATACCTAGTGTATGTAATGGCAATGTTCAAACCAGTTAAAGTTACTGATAGATAGGTTACACGGCATACCTAGTGTATGTAATGGCAATGTTCAAACCATGGCCAGTTAAAGCTACTGATAGATAGGTTACACAGCATACCTAGTGTATGTAATGGCAATGTTCAAACCAGTTAAAGCTACTGATATATAGGTTACACGGCATACCTAGTGTATGTAATGGCAATGTTCAAACCAGTTAAAGTTACTGATAGATAGGTTACACGGCATACCTAGTGTATGTAATGGCAATGTTCAAACCAGTTAAAGCTACTGATATATAGGTTACACGGCATACCTAGTGTATGTAATGGCAATGTTCAAACCAGTTAAAGTTACTGATAGATAGGTTACACGGCATACCTAGTGTATGTCATGGCAATGTTCAAACCAGTTAAAGTTACTGATAGATAGGTTACACGGCATACCTAGTGTATGTAATGGCAATGTTCAAACCAGTTAAAGCTACTTATAGATAGGTTACACGGCATACCTAGTGTATGTAATGGCAATGTTCAAACCAGTTAAAGTTACTGATATATAGGTTACACGGCATACCTAGTGTATGTAATGGCAATGTTCAAACCATGGCCAGTTAAAGCTACTGATAGATAGGTTACACGGCATACCTAGTGTATGTAATGGCAATGTTCAAACCAGTTAAAGCTACTTATAGATAGGTTACACGGCATACCTAGTGTATGTAATGGCAATGTTCAAACCAGTTAAAGTTACTGATATATAGGTTACACGGCATACCTAGTGTATGTAATGGCAATGTTCAAACCAGTTAAAGTTACTGATAGATAGGTTACACGGCATACCTAGTGTATGTAATGGCAATGTTCAAACCAGTTAAAGTTACTGATAGATAGGTTACACAGCATACCTAGTGTATGTAATGGCAATGTTCAAACCAGTTAAAGTTACTGATAGATAGGTTACACGGCATACCTCGTGTATGTAATGGCAATGTTCAAACCAGTTAAAGTTACTGATAGATAGGTTAAACGGCATACCTAGTGTATGTAATGGCAATGTTCAAACCAGTTAAAGTTACTGATAGATAGGTTACACAGCATACCTAGTGTATGTAATGGCACTGTTCAAACCAGTTAAAGCTACTGATAGATAGGTTACACGGCATACCTAGTGTATGTAATGGCAATGTTCAAACCAGTTAAAGTTACTAATAGATAGGTTACACGGCATACCTAGTGTATGTAATGGCAATGTTCAAACCAGTTAAAGTTACTGATATATAGGTTACACGGCATACCTAGTGTATGTAATGGCAATGTTCAAACCAGTTAAAGTTACTGATAGATAGGTTACACAGCATACCTAGTGTATGTAATGGCAATGTTCAAACCAGTTAAAGTTACTGATAGATAGGTTACACGGCATACCTCGTGTATGTAATGGCAATGTTCAAACCAGTTAAAGTTACTGATAGATAGGTTAAACGGCATACCTAGTGTATGTAATGGCAATGTTCAAACCAGTTAAAGTTACTGATAGATAGGTTACACAGCATACCTAGTGTATGTAATGGCACTGTTCAAACCAGTTAAAGCTACTGATAGATAGGTTACACGGCATACCTAGTGTATGTAATGGCAATGTTCAAACCAGTTAAAGCTACTAATAGATAGGTTACACAGCATACCTAGTGTATGTAATGGCAATGTTCAAATCAGTTAAAGTTACTAATAGATAGGTTACACGGCATACCTAGTGTATGTAATGGCAATGTTCAAACCAGTTAAAGTAACTGATAGATAGGTTACACGGCATACCTAGTGTATGTAATGGCAATGTTCAAACCAGTTAAAGTTACTGATAGATAGGTTAAACGGCATACCTAGTGTATGTAATGGCAATGTTCAAACCAGTTAAAGTAACTGATAGATAGGTTACACGGCATACCTAGTGTATGTAATGGCAATGTTCAAACCAGTTAAAGCTACTTATAGATAGGTTACACAGCATACCTAGTGTATGTAATGGCAATGTTCAAATCAGTTAAAGCTACTGATAGATAGGTTACACAGCATACCTAGTGTATGTAATGGCAATGTTCAAACCAGTTAAAGTTACTGATAGATTGGTTACACAGCATACCTAGTGTATGTAATGGCAATGTTCAAATCAGTTAAAGTAACTGATAGATAGGTTACACAGCATACCTAGTGTATGTAATGGCAATGTTCAAACCAGTTAAAGTTACTGATAGAGAGGTTACACGGCATACCTAGTGTATGTAATGGCAATGTTCAAACCAGTTAGAGTTACTAATAGATAGGTTACACGGCATACCTAATGTATGTAATGGCAATGTTCAAACCAGTTAAAGTTACTAATAGATAGGTTACACGGCATACCTAATGTATGTAATGGCAATGTTCAAACCAGTTAAAGTTACTAATAGATAGGTTACACGGCATACCTAGTGTATGTAATGGCAATGTTCAAACCAGTTAAAGTTACTGATAGATAGGTTACACAGCATACCTAGTGTATGTAATGACAATGTTCAAACCAGTTACAGGTACTGATAGATAGGTTACACGGCATACCTAGTGTATGTAATGGCAATGTTCAAACCAGTTAAAGTTACTGATAGATAGGTTACACGGCATACCTAGTGTATGTAATGGCAATGTTCAAACCAGTTAAAGTTACTGATAGATAGGTTACACGGCATACCTAGTGTATGTAATGGCAATGTTCAAACCAGTTAAAGTTACTGATAGATAGGTTACACGGCATACCTAGTGTATGTAATGGCAATGTTCAAACCAGTTAAAGTTACTAATAGATAGGTTACACGGCATACCTAGTGTATGTAATGGCAATGTTCAAACCAGTTAAAGTTACTGATAGATAGGTTACACGGCATACCTAGTGTATGTAATGACAATGTTCAAACCAGTTAAAGTTACTGATAGATAGGTTACACGGCATACCTAGTGTATGTCATGGCAATGTTCAAACCAGTTAAAGTTACTGATAGATAGGTTACACGGCATACCTAGTGTATGTAATGGCAATGTTCAAACCAGTTAAAGCTACTGATATATAAGTTACACGGCATACCTAGTGTATGTAATGGCAATGTTCAAACCAGTTAAAGTTACTGATAGATAGGTTACACAGCAAACCTAGTGTATGTAATGGCAATGTTCAAACCAGTTAACGTTACTAATAGATAGGTTACACGGCATACCTAGTGTATGTAATGGCAATGTTCAAATCAGTTAAAGTTACTGATAGATAGGTTACACGGCATACCTAGTGTATGTAATGGCAATGTTCAAACCAGTTAAAGTTACTGATAGATAGGTTACACGGCATACCTAGTGTATGTAATGGCAATGTTCAAACCAGTTAAAGTTACTGATAGAGAGGTTACACAGCATACCTAGTGTATGTAATGGCAATGTTCAAACCAGTTAAAGCTACTGATAGATAGGTTACACGGCATACCTAGTGTATGTAATGGCAATGTTCAAACCAGTTAAAGTTACTGATAGATAGGTTACACGGCATACCTAGTGTATGTCATGGCAATGTTCAAACCAGTTAAAGTTACTGATAGATAGGTTACACGGCATACCTAGTGTATGTAATGGCAATGTTCAAACCAGTTAAAGTTACTGATAGATAGGTTACACAGCATACCTAGTGTATGTAATGGCAATGTTCAAACCAGTTAAAGCTACTGATAGATAGGTTACACGGCATACCTAGTGTATGTAATGGCAATGTTCAAACCAGTTAAAGTTACTGATAGATATGTTACACGGCATACCTAGTGTATGTAATGGCAATGTTCAAACCAGTTAAAGTTACTAATAGATAGGTTACACGGCATACCTAGTGTATGTCATGGCAATGTTCAAATCAGTTAAAGTTACTAATAGATAGGTTACACGACATACCTAGTGTATGTAATGGCAATGTTCAAACCAGTTAAAGTTACTGATAGATAGGTTACACGGCATACCTAGTGTATGTAATGGCAATGTTCAAACCATGGCCAGTTAAAGCTACTGATAGATAGGTTACACGGCATACCTAGTGTATGTAATGGCAATGTTCAAACCAGTTAAAGTTACTGATAGATAGGTTACACGGCATACCTAGTGTATGTAATGACAATGTTCAAACCAGTTAAAGCTACTTATAGATAGGTTACACGGCATACCTAGTGTATGTAATGGCAATGTTCAAACCAGTTAAAGTTACTGATATATAGGTTACACAGCATACCTAGTGTATGTCATGGCAATGTTCAAACCATGGCCAGTTAAAGCTACTGATAGATAGGTTACACGGCATACCTAGTGTATGTAATGGCAATGTTCAAACCAGTTAAAGTTACTGATAGATAGGTTACACGGCATACCTAGTGTATGTAATGGCAATGTTCAAACCAGTTAAAGTTACTGATAGATAGGTTACACAGCATACCTAGTGTATGTAATGACAATGTTCAAACCAGTTAAAGCTACTGATATATAGGTTACACGGCATACCTAGTGTATGTAATGGCAATGTTCAAACCATGGCCAGTTAAAGCTACTGATAGATAGGTTACACGGCATACCTAGTGTATGTAATGGCAATGTTCAAACCAGTTAAAGCTACTTATAGATAGGTTACACGGCATACCTAGTGTATGTAATGGCAATGTTCAAACCAGTTAAAGTTACTGATAGATAGGTTACACAGCATACCTAGTGTATGTAATGACAATGTTCAAACCAGTTAAAGCTACTGATATATAGGTTACACGGCATACCTAGTGTATGTAATGGCAATGTTCAAACCATGGCCAGTTAAAGCTACTGATAGATAGGTTACACGGCATACCTAGTGTATGTAATGGCAATGTTCAAACCAGTTAAAGCTACTTATAGATAGGTTACACGGCATACCTAGTGTATGTAATGGCAATGTTCAAACCAGTTAAAGTTACTGATATATAGGTTACACGGCATACCTAGTGTATGTAATGGCAATGTTCAAACCAGTTAAAGTTACTGATAGATAGGTTAAACGGCATACCTAGTGTATGTAATGGCAATGTTCAAACCAGTTAAAGTTACTGATATATAGGTTACACGGCATACCTAGTGTATGTAATGGCAATGTTCAAACCAGTTAAAGCTACTGATAGATAGGTTACACGGCATACCTAGTGTATGTAATGGCAATGTTCAAACCAGTTAAAGTTACTGATAGATAGGTTACACGGCATACCTAGTGTATGTAATGGCAATGTTCAAACCAGTTAAAGTTACTGATATATAGGTTACACGGCATACCTAGTGTATGTAATGGCAATGTTCAAACCAGTTAAAGCTACTAATAGATAGGTTACACAGCATACCTAGTGTATGTAATGGCAATGTTCAAACCAGTTAAAGTTACTGATAGATAGGTTACACGACATACCTAGTGTATGTAATGGCAATGTTCAAACCAGTTAAAGTTACTGATAGATAGGTTACACGGCATACCTAGTGTATGTAATGGCAATGTTCAAACCAGTTAAAGCTACTGATAGATAGGTTACACGACATACCTAGTGTATGTAATGGCAATGTTCAAACCAGTTAAAGTTACTGATAGATAGGTTACACGGCATACCTAGTGTATGTAATGGCAATGTTCAAACCAGTTAAAGTTACTGATATATAGGTTACACGGCATACCTAGTGTATGTAATGGCAATGTTCAAACCAGTTAAAGCTACTAATAGATAGGTTACACAGCATACCTAGTGTATGTAATGGCAATGTTCAAACCAGTTAAAGTTACTGATATATAGGTTACACGGCATACCTAGTGTATGTAATGGCAATGTTCAAACCAGTTAAAGTTACTGATATATAGGTTACACGGCATACCTAGTGTATGTAATGGCAATGTTCAAACCAGTTAAAGTTACTAATAGATAGGTTACACGGCATACCTAGTGTATGTAATGGCAATGTTCAAACCAGTTAAAGCTACTAATAGATAGGTTACACAGCATACCTAGTGTATGTAATGGCAATGTTCAAACCAGTTAAAGTTACTAATAGATAGGTTACACGGCATACCTAGTGTATGTAATGGCAATGTTCAAACCAGTTAAAGTTACTGATATATAGGTTACACGGCATACCTAGTGTATGTAATGGCAATGTTCAAACCAGTTAAAGCTACTTATAGATAGGTTACACGGCATACCTAGTGTATGTAATGGCAATGTTCAAACCAGTTAAAGTTACTGATATATAGGTTACACGGCATACCTAGTGTATGTAATGGCAATGTTCAAACCAGTTAAAGTTACTGATAGATAGGTTACACAGCATACCTAGTGTATGTAATGACAATGTTCAAACCAGTTAAAGCTACTGATATATAGGTTACACGGCATACCTAGTGTATGTAATGGCAATGTTCAAACCATGGCCAGTTAAAGCTACTGATAGATAGGTTACACGGCATACCTAGTGTATGTAATGGCAATGTTCAAACCAGTTAAAGCTACTTATAGATAGGTTACACGGCATACCTAGTGTATGTAATGGCAATGTTCAAACCAGTTAAAGTTACTGATATATAGGTTACACGGCATACCTAGTGTATGTAATGGCAATGTTCAAACCAGTTAAAGTTACTGATAGATAGGTTAAACGGCATACCTAGTGTATGTAATGGCAATGTTCAAACCAGTTAAAGTTACTGATATATAAGTTACACGGCATACCTAGTGTATGTAATGGCAATGTTCAAACCAGTTAAAGCTACTTATAGATAGGTTACACGGCATACCTAGTGTATGTAATGGCAATGTTCAAACCAGTTAAAGTTACTGATAGATAGGTTACACAGCATACCTAGTGTATGTAATGACAATGTTCAAACCAGTTAAAGCTACTGATATATAGGTTACACGGCATACCTAGTGTATGTAATGGCAATGTTCAAACCATGGCCAGTTAAAGCTACTGATAGATAGGTTACACGGCATACCTAGTGTATGTAATGGCAATGTTCAAACCAGTTAAAGCTACTTATAGATAGGTTACACGGCATACCTAGTGTATGTAATGGCAATGTTCAAACCAGTTAAAGTTACTGATATATAGGTTACACGGCATACCTAGTGTATGTAATGGCAATGTTCAAACCAGTTAAAGTTACTGATAGATAGGTTAAACGGCATACCTAGTGTATGTAATGGCAATGTTCAAACCAGTTAAAGTTACTGATAGATAGGTTACACAGCATACCTAGTGTATGTAATGGCAATGTTCAAACCAGTTAAAGCTACTGATAGATAGGTTACACGGCATACCTAGTGTATGTAATGGCAATGTTCAAACCAGTTAAAGTTACTGATAGATAGGTTACACGGCATACCTAGTGTATGTAATGGCAATGTTCAAACCAGTTAAAGCTACTAATAGATAGGTTACACAGCATACCTAGTGTATGTAATGGCAATGTTCAAATCAGTTAAAGTTACTAATAGATAGGTTACACGGCATACCTAGTGTATGTAATGGCAATGTTCAAACCAGTTAAAGTAACTGATAGATAGGTTACACGGCATACCTAGTGTATGTAATGGCAATGTTCAAACCAGTTAAAGTTACTGATAGATAGGTTAAACGGCATACCTAGTGTATGTAATGGCAATGTTCAAACCAGTTAAAGTAACTGATAGATAGGTTACACGGCATACCTAGTGTATGTAATGGCAATGTTCAAACCAGTTAAAGCTACTGATAGATAGGTTACACAGCATACCTAGTGTATGTAATGGCAATGTTCAAATCAGTTAAAGTTACTGATAGATAGGTTACACAGCATACCTAGTGTATGTAATGGCAATGTTCAAACCAGTTAAAGTTACTGATAGATTGGTTACACAGCATACCTAGTGTATGTAATGGCAATGTTCAAATCAGTTAAAGTAACTGATAGATAGGTTACACAGCATACCTAGTGTATGTAATGGCAATGTTCAAACCAGTTAAAGTTACTGATAGAGAGGTTACACGGCATACCTAGTGTATGTAATGGCAATGTTCAAACCAGTTAGAGTTACTAATAGATAGGTTACACGGCATACCTAATGTATGTAATGGCAATGTTCAAACCAGTTAAAGTTACTAATAGATAGGTTACACGGCATACCTAATGTATGTAATGGCAATGTTCAAACCAGTTAAAGTTACTAATAGATAGGTTACACGGCATACCTAGTGTATGTAATGGCAATGTTCAAACCAGTTAAAGTTACTAATAGATAGGTTACACGGCATACCTAGTGTATGTAATGGCAATGTTCAAACCAGTTAAAGTTACTAATAGATAGGTTACACGGCATACCTAGTGTATGTAATGACAATGTTCAAACCAGATAAAGTTACTAATAGATAGGTTACACGGCATACCTAGTGTATGTAATGACAATGTTCAAACCAGTTAAAGTTACTAATAGATAGGTTACACGGCATACCTAGTGTATATAATGACAATGTTCAAACCAGATAAAGTTACTAATAGATAGGTTACACGGCATACCTAGTGTATGTAATGACAATGTTCAAACCAGTTAAAGTTACTAATAGATAGGTTACACGGAATACCTAGTGTATGTAATGGCAATGCTCAAACCAGTTAAAGTTACTAATAGATAGGTTACACGGCATACCTAGTGTATGTAATGGCAATGTTCAAACCAGTTAGAGTTACTAATAGATAGGTTACACGGCATACCTAATGTATGTAATGGCAATGTTCAAACCAGTTAAAGTTACTGATAGATATGTTACACGGCATACCTAGTGTATGTAATGGCAATGTTCAAACCAGTTAAAGTTACTGAAAGATAGGTTAAACGGCATACCTAGTGTATGTAATGGCATTGTTCAAACCAGTTAAAGTTACTGATAGATAGGTTACACGGCATACCTAGTGTATGTAATGGCAATGTTCAAACCAGTTAAAGTTACTAATAAATAGGTTACACGGCATACCTAGTGTATGTAATGGCAATGTTCAAACCAGTTAAAGTTACTAATAAATAGGTTACACGGCATACCTAGTGTATGTAATGGCAATGTTCAAACCAGTTAAAGTTAGTAATAGATAAGTTACACGGCATACCTAGTGTATGTAATGGCAATGTTCAAACCAGTTAAAGTTACTGATAGATAGGTTACACGGCATACCTAGTGTATGTAATGGCAATGTTCAAACCAGTTAAAGTTACTAATAGATAGGTTACACGGCATACCTAGTGTATGTAATGGCAATGTTCAAATCAGTTAAAGCTACTGATAGATAGGTTACACGGCATACCTAGTGTATGTAATGGCAATGTTCAAACCAGTTAAAGTTACTGATAGATAGGTTACACATAATAGCATGCACTGGGAAGGTTAGTTAACCAAATGTATGAATAACTTTAATGGTTTGAACATTAATATAGCTTACACTTGGTAGGTCAGTTAAACAAATCACTTATGTTATTCTTGTTGGTCAGCTATGGAATATCGTGTATCCATAATAAAATCGGGTCACCTTAAATATGAAAATTCTACTATAATTGCTAAGTTAACCATGCTCGTGCAAAAAAAATTAAAATAGTGAAAACATTTCAAGTAAACCAACATACACGGATACACGGGGTCTGACAGTTGCTCACTTGAAACTTGCAATAATATTAAAGTCGTGCTGACAAGCTTAACATGCAAATCAACGCTTTTCTGAGACCTTGCGTATAGAGTCAGAGTCACGAACATCTAAGCAGCCCTCTGTATAGGATATGAAGAGAAGTAAGTGAAGAGTTTGTCAGATATCCCTCTGACAACAGTAACACAGCAACGTCTCGTAACGTTGTTGCTTTGAACTGAACATTTGTTGTTATTAACAGTGAAAAGCGTTTGGAGGGCTGACGGCATATGTTCTTTTATCGTTGTTCAAAACTAACCAATCAGTCAAGCTAACTTTTTCCACTATTTTTTTTTTAATGAAAGTCCTAATTAGTTTTCACATCTGCATAGATTTTGTGTACATCTTAATTATTTTCATTGCCGTAAGAGAGTCATATTTTTAACATAAACTTAATTATTTGATGAAATATTCTTTCAATGATTAGTATCATATTTTTTCTTATGATTTTAAAAAAAACGGGTGTAGGGATGGTTGGTGTATGATCTCTCAGATCGCGTACGCTTTAAATTCACGTGCATATGACCTGAGTGCAGATTCACTGTGCGTATGAATGTGAGAAAGTTCAAAGTTATTACGATCGACGTTTATTACCCTTAATACTTCTATTAAGTCACGTTTCTAACAGAAGTTAAATCCTCATACAGACTGAGAGTAAACATGAAAATACAAGCTTACATTAAATAATTGGTTTTACATCCACCAGTGCAATACATAAACAAACACAAAGTATAACGATTATTGAAAAGGCAACTTTTTAAAACATTAAGCTTTGAAAGCAATCAGTTAGAAGTACGTTGAAAAAAATCTATAAAGAGAATTAGACAGAAATGAAAAATGAACAACCAACAGAGTCGGCTTTATGGAGTAAACATATTTTCATTTCACAAAATGTGGATTGGCGAAAAAGCCATTACGCTTCTTTGAACACCACTCATGTACAATGAAAGAAAATCTGGATACAGACAACAATCAATGACATGACCTGGAGGCTTAAAGAGAAATAAGTATCTGTACACACTATTAGAGTAACAGACAGGAGTCGGCTACATTCACCCGCCAAGTGGGAAAAGTCTTAACTATATCAAACAATGATAATGGAGCTTTATTCTTAAATAAATACTGAATCACACGCACTTTTTGTGTACCAGTTTTGTAATAAGCTTTCCAAATCATTAGTACTAGATACATGGATATTAAATAAATCCAAGACGTCACGTGTTTTGTTTTCTGGCTTAACAGGCCTGCAACGGAAACGGAAATTGCAAATTCAAAGATGCATTTCAATGGAAATGAGGAAAAATAAAAATATGAAGAAGTTGGAAATACACATCTATATAAGTCATGATGAGTTCTGCTACTGAGACGATATAGATCGGAGGGACGAAAGGAATACTGGACCGAGCTCCTTTTAATATCCTTGTGGAGAAATAGCAAATGCTCAAGGACATTATTTACAATAAGTCATCCAGTAGTTACATATTCTACCCAAAAAATAATCGAAACTGACACTTTACGTTGTTTATATAGTTTTTCATTCCTATAACTATTAGGGGGTGTCAAGCATTTTTACCATGAGTATATATATCAGCTATATAGATTTAGTTACTGTTACTATACCAGTATCGAAGTTTTCCCCGCTCCCAGTGTCGATGAATGGCTTCAGCTTTCATTGTTTTTATTTTACAACAAATGTGAAATATAAAGTCATCAAAAGTTAATACATTTCAATTTGACTGTCTTTCAATCATTTATTAATTGCATATATGTGTTACGGGAATATCCTGAAGAATTTCTTTGAACCACGAAAAATATCCCGATAGAACCTTCCTTTTAAGATATTATTTTCAAAACAAAGAACAAAAGGTTCAACAATACAGCATAAGTTGTAAGGAAACAGGACAGACTACAACACACGAGACCAATGACATTTTGTCTGACAGAGCGACAACCAATCGAAGAATGATGTAGCAAGGCAAATAGCGACTCTCAGCAGCTGCTTGCAGGAATCTTTTGGTTGGAGACTTTCTACTTTTACGTTGTAGCAAAATGAAAACACACATTGGTATTGCTGATCATGAGGAACCAAATGGTGAGACAGTATTCACAGATGGCTAGAACATCTTCCACAAATCGTTCCTGCAAGTACTTGGAGCTTGGAATGAGGCGGCATGACAATAGCCATGCAGTCGACGCCATGTACCTAGATTATGTCAAAGCTGTTGACATTCAAACTGTACATCACACAGAACTATAAAGAACACTACAAGGTTGTGGACAAGAACATGTGTAATGCTGGTCGAGTCACTTACAATCAGACTCGTATCAATGTGTAAGAGTGAACGTGTTTCTTAAGATAGGAAAGGCGTCGTTGCTGGTTTCCCACAGGGTAGTGTACTTCTGTTTGTTTTCCATAATAACTTGCATTCGCAAACCCACTAACACAAATGTTTGCTGCTGACACAAAACTCTACAGATTATGAACATGCCTGGGGACAACAACATTCTCCAAAATGACATTAACAATCTCACATTATAGGCAGACACCTGGCAATAAGATTCAGTACGAGTAAATGTTAACGTCTTCAACTGGGTCGAGTATTTGAATACATCAGTATTACAACCGTGATTCAATAGTGTTTCTGAAAGGAACACGACTGGAGGAGGATCGTGGATTCGCTCAACATATCCAAACGCAAGTGAATAAAGCAAAAAGCATAATTGGTTTCTTGTCTCTCGTCAGAATAAGGTATGAAAACCATTCTCAATGCACCTGTCGATTCTTCGCAGACGAATTGATAAAAGCGCTAGTGAATGGCGATTGGGTTAGAGTTCTATTTATGACACCAACACTTCAATAGTAAATGTTCAAAGTCGATATATTTTATATGGTGCAGGACTTTGGAATAACCATTCCGCCCAAGACTGTAAAGATAAATGGGACTAGCCTCATTGGCCACGTGGGGCATGCAAAACACATAACCTATTCTTATTACAGAAATGTATCTACTCATTCCATTTTCTCATATTTGATATATTCAGCTAGTACAATGTTTTGCATCATCCTAATTAAAATAAATATATTCGATCCTGTTGGAATGTTAACCATGGGTTAAGCCTATTTTGTTAGTTCTTTGTTTATCCATATATACAATACTAATGCAAGCAATGTAAGAATTTAGGAATAATAACATGGTTTTGCTGAAATTTAAAAAAATTAAAAATTAGCTATTACCCCTGTGCAGAAACTAGACGCTCAGAGTTTAGTTATGGGTGATAAAAGAAAATGTTTTTACTCCACTGATAAATTTATATTCAGATATAAAGGCAAGATATCATTATAGGCAGAATCAGGGTCTATCGCGAAGTTTAAAATTGAACCATTTAAAAAGAAGCTGATGAAAAGACTACAAGGATATGATTTGGTATACATTTGGAGATTTAAAAAAAATTCAGTCATGATTGTTCATTATACATTATATTTCTATTTTTATTTGATATATGAGGGCAGACAGCGAACTCGACCTAGAACACCTTGAGACAGATCTGTTTACACGTATTGCATGTTGGAATCGCTACATCAAAGTGGATTTTGGTGAGAATGTTTGGCATTATAAAAATATGGAAATTAAATTTTGTAGGAAAAGAGAATTTTTTTGGGTTTTAATTAACGAATAAGTGCTTAAGTTCTATATTATTCCCTATTCTCACCATGTCAAGGAGAAAACCAGCAATGTAAGAAACTTGAACAAATATGTTTAAACAATTACACATTTAGTTGGCTTCTGGAGCCTTTCTACAACAGTCCTGTTTATTACTCATGTATTTATATATTGTGTTATGTTTGTGTCTTTTGGGTAGTAGAATACCTAGAGGCTCCAGCAATATCACCTAGCGGGGGAAAGGGGAACCTCATATTGTATTTCTGCTTCTTAACCAATGAAAACTCATCTTTCAGCGGCAAGGTCGACCGAGTGACTTTAAAGACCTAGGCTTTTGACTCTGAAGGGTCTTGCTAATTAGCATATGTCCTTCGAATATTGCTGATGTAAATAACTAAGGAATTATGTTTGGTATTTGTCTTTGATTTGGTTTTCTTTATTTTATCAGCATGTTTATGATTTATGAAAACACATTAAACGATAAAATGTTTATCTTACTTTTATTTTATCATTATGACGTGTCATTGATAAATTGTACAACTACATGTAGATTCAATACACAATCAGGACACTCCATTTCTGCCCTCGGATTCAGGTTATGCAGAGCAGGAAGGATCTGAAATCTGATCAGAGTGTAATTATATAACCTCTGTGGGAAGAGAATGTGGTTAGATCTTCAATGATTGCACGACATGTTAAAGGACTGTTAAAAAACATACGCGTCTCAAATACAAATTACATTTGAAAACCACAGAAATCGGAGCTTACCTGAAGCTGTTATCAATGGATCATCTTCTTCTATGTTCTGTTTCTGTGTTCTGTATTCCATGTAGTACAGAATTACTTTATTCTCATATTTTTGGAATTTCGAATTTTACATTCAGTATGATCGATGCTTTAACTGACACGTTGTTTATCTTCTTCCTTGAAAGTGCGTCAATGAAGAGTTTATGTAAATATGCCAGTAGTAATATTACCGTTAATATTATTTTTAGAAATGTTAACGACATATTCCTACATCACATCAACAACATAGCATTATTACGCCCATGCTACTGTATAATGAGAAACACTTATAGCATACATGACAATACTAAACTGACGGAGACTTCCAAAGATAGAACAGAACCTGCCATGACTACTAATCCTTGCCAATAATAAGTATAGATAATGTGTTTATCATTGTATACGCATATTATTTTCATAATGACCCTGTGAGATCTATTAGTTATGCAAATGAATACCCAGTAAGTTCAGCAGTTTGTATTTAAGCGTGTCAAATAAAAAGACAAAACAATTAATAGGCATACACAAACTCCCCAAAAAAACATTAGGCTTTGGAAAGTAATGATATCGACATTCGTACTGATTAGACTGACATATGGTATTAAGGAGAGAAGGGACAAGAAATAATATATTTTAGGACTAATTTATTTTCTATACATAACAACATGCCTACTTCTTTAAGGCATGGGTCAGCTGGAATTACCGGGAAAGAAAAAGAAATTATTTAAATGCATCAGTTTTCTTTAATCAGCATATAAGACATTGCATAATACGCCTTTGATCGATATTGGAAGCTCTCAAAAACGTCATTCTTTGCCGAAGGCCAGTCTCAAGATGCCTCTTATAGAAAAACTTTGTTGTACTTCGAACAAGTTATTGACATGAATAGTCATGATTTACAAGTTCTGAAGTTGCACATAATCTACTGTTCGTACGTTTTGACAGGAATTCGATGTTAGTGGTGTATAATTTGCTAATTTGAAATGTATTTGACAAGCATGTTATGTAAAGAGGAATATACAATTTGAGAGTTTGAGTTGTGTTTCCCCATGACTGTGTACACAATAGGAGCCTATAATACAGTTACTTAATTAGCAAGTCTCGCTAAACTGAATACACAAAAGCTTAAAGACATAAAATCAAATGGATAAAAGTAGATCGAGTGATAATTAAATTCAATAGACTAAATGCAGTCTGGGATATGAGATATTTTGATTAGTTTTGTCAGTTCAGACACAAAAGGTGTGTTAACTCGGTATTTTCAAAAGGATGTCGCACAATATGTTTGGTATCTAGGTTAAACATGGATCAATATGGTCGTTAAGTTAATAAGATAGGTTTTTGATAAAAGTTCTTGGATTTGTATTTACAATTATTATATTATTGTTTGTCAGTCAACGGTTATAGAGAGACCGTTGAAACGTATCTGGTACTGGTAGGACAAAAGAGACTGCAAAGTTGAAACCACGGCTGACCAAGAATAACTAATATCGCTATCCTTGTCTGCTGCACATCAGCGTCAGGGCATTTACTATGACATCATCGACAGGATATGCTTGCAACATCTCGCCAGCAGGAGTACCTCCTTATCATATCCTCTCCGTCAATTCGGTTGAAGAGTTTATCCACCCCTTAGAGGTATGACTTACACCCGGTCCCACTGACTCATTATCATTTTCAGTGTTTGTAAATATGACAATTGGACAGAGTTCTTATATTGGTTGAAAGTGGTTTCCAGGGTGAGGTGTAATAACGCCTACAGTGACAAATGGCTACGGGGATTAATAGCTACAGTTTGAGTTGTGACAGTGATAAGGCCTAGGGTTCCATTGCTAATGTCTGACTATTACCCGATGTATGCATTTTCATGGCCGCTACAGTTGATCTGTCTATCTGGGAAGCGCGCGCGTCAATTGTTCAAACGTAATTTTGAAAACTAATATGTAGTAGATAAAGAGACAGATTTTGGTTGGTACTGTTCAATGGAACATATAACTGGCATAAATGTAAATGGGGCACATGAATTCGGCTTCTCATCGTGTATTAAACCGCTGCTAGAGTTTCAATGAAAACAAGTTATTGTCAAATATTTGGCGTTAGGGATACATATGCAAGTCGAGTGAAATGATTTGGACGTAAATCAGGTCTTTTGATGTTTTTGTATGTATCAAATATAAATAAAATTTCATGAAAAACATGGAATGTCCCTTTAACAATGACACTGACATTTCTTGATACAAGTCGTGCTTCCATTCATGTACAAGAACCCTAAAACGATGTTCCATCAGAATAACGCCAATCCTTAGAGTGTGCGTGATACTGTACTCTTTTCCCATGTTAAAACAGACCAGCCAGAACCTGTGACAGGAGGCGTTTAGATATTTAAATGCAGCGATCACTATAGAATGAGAATCATACGACTCCGTGAGAAGATTTGTCTCAGGGACAGCATGGACTTGCTAGAAACTGATAAACTAGTTATTGATGATGGAATGTGACTTTTAATCAACTGATTATTGAAACAAAGTAACTTAAACATTAGGATATTCTTGTGATCGTAGTTTGGTGATACAAGTCTCCAATAGTTTACTATTTTACGAAAAGGCTCCAATAGTTTAAAAACCGAGACCAAGAATTGTTCCCGTCAGATTAAATGCGCTCGAACGCAGCCTGAATCCCGAGAAAAGTGGTGAAACAGAAAAGCCCGTGCAAACCTAATGGCGACTTAATCACGTGACAGAGGTCAACGAAAATCGCAACAGATCAAAGATGACCGTTCAAAACTACAATAACCTTCGGCAAACATACATTAGAAATCAAAGCGATTGTATGGATGAACAGATCCCAGTTCGATTAATAAATTATTGTATTAAAACCAACCTGGTAACACATGCACTGAAAACAAAATGATTCAGAAACCTTTGTTTTACGTTTTTGAATGGTTGATTCATGCGGCCTTATGTACACAATCATAATACTTTATTGATCACATTTATACGTAAATATAGAAACCTCGAAGGGACTTAGTTAAAAGAAAAGTAGTTTGGTCATATTGTAATTACACATATTTTTCTACTTATTATGACAAAAGTATCTCTTAATTTGGAGCAAAATGTAAGAATTAAGATATGACATCGTTAAAAACTGATAATGATATCTTTGTGCGAGGATAAACATGTATAGTAATGATTTTTTATTTCCCTATTTCTAACCTAAGTTATTTAAAGGCACTGTAGCACGTTGTGCTTAGTGTAATAAAGTGTTCCCACAAAAAGGCAAATAAGCGTTACCAAGACAAAATAAGTCCTGAATCAATAAAAAGAGTTGTAAAACGAATGTACATGATTTCGTTTAGCCATGCGAGTCCATTTCCGATTGAGCGGCCATTTTAATGTGTTCTCATAAAAATGGCCGCTTGAAAGAGAGTAGTTCAGGTGATCCGACTGATGTAGCGTACCAAACAATCAAAGTAGACATTTCATCTGATGAAGGAGTGAGTATGTACTCCGGAACGTCGTGTATTGTCACATTAAAGAAGTTGTTATCCAGAAAATCTTCATTTTCTTAGAAATGATGAAATGGTCACCCATCTTGCTGTCTGAGCTCTCAAAATCGCACGTGACCTACAAATCTACCTCTCACGCTTACGAGTTTTTACGTCGCAGCATTTTCTACCAATACCGATAACCGTTTTCTACATTGTGTGTATACGGGTTATCCGGTCGTGTATGTTTTACCCTTAATGTAACAATATATTGTATAAACTTTAATAATAAATGGCAAATTTGAGAAAACATAATATGCAAAAAACATGCTACAGCGCTTTAATAGTAAATGACAAAGTTGAGAAAAAGTAATATGCAAAAACGTGCTACAGCGCCTTTAATTAATTGTTCTAATTAGGAAATGCTTGATGTTGAGAATTACAGACATACATGTATCTGTCCGGAAACCTTTTAGGGCCTTCAGTATCGTTTCTTGAAAATTCAACTTAGTATCATGAAAAGTTATGTATCTTTCTTCAACTTAATCAGTGCCAAGCTACGATATTGTTCAGCATCTTTATCTTGAAAATTCAACTTGATATCTCGAAAATTCAAGATATTTCCTGAAAAATTCAAGATATTTCCTGAAAAATTCAAGATATTTCCTGAAAAATTCAACTTATTTTCTGGAAATTTCGACTTATTTTCTCGAATGTTTAAATTCTGTATTCAAGTTTTAAAGTTAAAATAATAACATTTAAAAGTGTAATTACAATTTGTTAGTGTTAGGTTGTTGTTACAAGTGATCATTAACTGTCTTGAATTTTCACGATACCAACTTTAATGTTCAAAATACTAAATTGAATATTCAACATATTAAGCTGAATGTTCAAGACAGTAACTTGAATATTCAATATTAAACATATATACTGGCCCAAAAAAGAAACGCATAGCGAAAATGTGTTTTTCAAAGTATGATATTTTTAAAATTAAGGCTTGAAATTTTGTAAAAGTTACTGCTAAAGTTAGACTATAGTTTTTACAACAATTTCTTGCACTTGGACACACAAATTTGTGAATTGCCGCCAAAACGCAGCAGCTTGAATCCAACCTGAAAAAATGTGCATGGAGAAAAATCCTAAAGCATGTTGCACGTGCAAATACGGGTACTGTATTGATACCGATGGGTATAAAACCTGGGTAGTCCCATTGCGAATCACTCTCAGATGCTCCGTATACACGACTCTAAAGATGCCAAGACTTAATGAAGAGTGCAGAAACCAGGCCATTGGACGTCTAGAAACAGGCGAAAGTCAGTCAGCAGTAGCCAGGCACTTCAACGTTACTCAGAGTACCATATCTCGTCTCTGGCACCGCTACACAGTCCACAACTCCACGAGAGATCGACCGAGATCCGGCAGGCCAAGGGTGACAACTCCGGCGCAGGACCGATACATCCGGGTGATGCATCTTCGCAACAGGACAGTCAGTGCCACCTACACAGCCAACAACATTCCTGGACTTCGTAGAGTATCAGCGCAGACCATCATCAATCGCCTTCGTCAACATGGGATACGTCCTATGCGACCATATACAGCGCCATCTTGCAACGCCATCATCGTCGTGCACGTCTGCGATGGAGCAGAAACGTTCGCCCATGGACTCTAGTGCATTGGAGAAGAATCTGGTTCAGCGATGAGTCGCGGTTCATGCTCTATCGCCACGATGGTAGGATGAGGGTCTATAGACGGAGAAATGAACGTTACGCTCAACACTGTATCCGTGCAATCGATGCATACGGTGGAGGGAGTGTAATGATGTGGGCAAGCATATCCTTTAATGGTAGGACAAATTTGGTTCACGTGCAAGGAAATTTAACTGCTGTACGCTATCGAGACGAAATCCTGCAACGTCACCTTCTTCCCGCAATTGACGTCAGACGTGAAATTTTTCAACAGGACAATGCCAGACCGCATACTGCGCGTGTTACCATGGATTATCTTGCCAACAGCAATGTGAATGTACTGCCATGGCCCTCCAAATCTCCAGACTTGAACCCAATCAAGCATTTGTGGGATTTGTTGGATAGACGGGTACGACGTCGACAACATCCACCGCAGTCGCTTCAAGAACTGACCCACGCACTGCTGGATGAGTGGGGAAGAATTCCACAACGCCAGATTCGACGACTCATTCAATCCATGCCCAGGCGATGCAGAGCAGTGATCCATGCTCGTGGTGGTAGCACCCGGTACTGACTTCGTCACAGTGATGTCACAATCACAGACGTCCACAGGAGGATTAAATGACTGCATTTAGTGGAGGAGACATGCATTTAATGCTGTGAAAAATTTGGTTGTTGTACATTCCATATTTAGTGTGCAATTATGCTGTAAACACATGACAATAAACTCTGATTTTTCTGTTATGCGTTTCTTTTTTGGGCCAGTGTACTAGGGTTGACTATCCCACAAAAAAAGGGTTGAATATTCAACGAAAATAGATCGAATTTTCAACAATATCAAGTTATATGTTCAACAAGATTAAGTTGAATTTTCTAAATTATAACATGAATTTTACTATAGATACTAAATAAAATTTTCGAGATAGTAAGATGAATTTTTTAAAACTAAATTTAATTTTCAAAATATAAAGTTGAATGTTCAACTTAGTATCTTGAATTTCAAGGTAAGACCTTAATATTTCAAAATAAAAAAAATACTGAATAATAGTATAGCGTAGTCCAAAAAGGGTTGATGAGTCTGTGAAATATAAACTTCAATCAACATACATTCAACGAAGTGTCATAATCTTATTAAAATTAGATAAAACATGTGATTTAATTAAATAAGTATTATGTGAACTGCCTATTAATTTATCAATAAACCACGAATAGTAAGTACATGTATGCAGGTTGGTTTTGATTTTCTAATTCGAAAAGTTGTGTTTTAAGTATAATGTTTCATCCATTTTTTTCCTTTAACCTTTCATAAAATAATGTTTACAAACTTACCTTTCACTAGGCTAGGCCTAACGGCCTCGAACATGGTCCGAGTGCAAAACTAATGGCCAGTTTTCGGACATTCTCCTACACGTAATATGGAATTTAATCGAATTATCGTCAATTCAACGCCTGTTACAAAAATAAGCTGTTCATAATGCTGTTGTTAAAGGTACATCCATTGTGTTGTTGGGGGTCACATATTGCAAACGTTATAAATGGTGTTACTTATTCGAGAAGTACCAACTGTTACCGAAAACTACCATTTTGATGATAGTAGACTTAGCATATTGACGATATGAAGGTAAAAGTAGTGATTTCTGATCGAAAACCGGACAATGCACAGCTTGTGGCGCGCGCCAATGAGTCAAACGTAATTTTGGAATCTTATTTATAACAGATAAAAAGACAATTTTGAGTTGATAATGTTTAATAGGTCACATAACTACTGTGCATGTAAATGGGACGTGCAGTTTCCGTTTCTGCACATGCATAATGGGGTTACTCAATTTTGATTGGAAACTAGTAATTATGATATATTTGGCGATTGGGGATAAATATGCAAGCTGAGTGAATTTATTTGTATTGAAGACACCACATGTGGTGAGTTGGAACATATTAAAGGGAAATACAATTTTATGAAACACAATGGATGTACCTTTAAAGTCGGTGAACTTGACGATTGTTGTCTTTGTATAGAATACACAGTTATCTGTTGACATACGATGTCAAATATTTTGCTTATATGATAAAACAAAACAAAAAAGTCAGTGTTCCTTTTGACCTTATATATGAAACATTTTCTATTAAGAATGCAAGTTTCTCTATATCTCAGATGATACACGATGCATAAAGTTTATTATACACCACAGTGTATATGAAAGAGGAATATTCAATAATATTTTTTATTTTCTATAGTAAAGCTTAATGACCCTTGGACTCTACAAATGACGTTAAATATGCACATGCACAAATTTCAGTGACATTTGGATTTCCGAATTTTGAAGTACATGTAAACTATGTAAGATTGACTGTTGTTGTTGTTGTTGTTGTTATTATACACATTGTAATATGTTAGATACTGCACACCGTATTAACCAGAATGGTTGAAGTGTAAGTAGAGGCTTATCTATAAGACAGAGGGCGGTATTTATTTATGATTAAACAGATTGAATATATTGTACATGTATGCATTAATGATTTTACGGATCATGATGAAATTTACTGTGTAAATAGTAAATAGTAGTAAATGCTCTACTTTAACCAAAGACATGAAATGAGGTAACCGTTATTGTTATACGATGTCTGACGTTATTAGTGAGCAACACTTACACTTGATGGGTTTGTGAGCAACAAACCCGACATTCCAATAATGTCGACTGGTCTTGTCGGAATAATAACTCGGCACTCTGTTTTCTGCACCCTGGCTGTTTTTTTCTGCTAACATATATAGCGGTGCTAATAAATGTTAGGTTGATACTATAGATGTATCATTCTGTGGACAACATAGTTACCTCAGCGTTCCTTACTTTTACAGCCTTATTAAACTTATGTAGCAAGAGATTGATGATGAATCACTGTAATGTACTCCTAACGTTAAAGGGGCTGTAGCACGTTTAGCATTTTTTTTTTAATTTTCCATTTTTATAGTTGATGTCATTCATATTTACTTTAGAGCTTAAAACATCTTATTAGACAAACCAATTATCCGTAGTGGTAATAATGGTGTTGCGCATAAAGACAAAATGCATGGCGGCCATTTTATTATGAACACATTTTATTATTTCGAATAACAAACACGATTCCAATGGCTTTGCCAAACCATGTACAGTCATTTTTAACTTGATATTTCAAAGAGGGGAGGGTGTTTGACTGTTGGTGACATTATCTTTTAAATACATATCATTGACTTATTTGAACGAACAAAACGTGCTACTGCCCCTTTAATGTGAATGTTAATATAAATGTGAAACGTCTGGTAAATATGAAAGGTCAGGGCCATATAGATGAATTAAAATTGTTATTTTAAGGAGTTCAACCTTAAAGTTAATAAAGTCTTTAGATATCACATTGGTATAGTTGAATAGAAATCAATTTGATTCATAACATGAAACAACCTGACTGATGTTTCTGAAAGATAATTGAATGTAAATAAGTACAGTTGTACTGAAACTCCGTAGATAAGTCAAAATCACGATCTGTTACTTTTATATGAGTGCTGCTAGACAAGCAACAGATAACTATTGTTAGAATCAGCGTATAAGTGTCAGACAATAATCCCACGTCATTTTGTTTTTAGTTTCAATTAATTTTGCTCTGAGTTTCGAAAATGTCAATAACTGTCGAAATACTAGCTGTGACTCACCGTTATATATATGTTTATGTTGGTATATTATCTTTGATCTATGGGTAATTGTCACTTCTTACGTGTGGAGTTTCGATCAGACATACTGTGTTAATATTAAATCGTTGATACACGAGCGTGTGGACAGCTAAATATCCTTTACGTAGTACAACACAGACACAATACACCTTTATATCTCAAGTTGTAATTTATATATGAAACAACATTGTGGACAGTAAAACATAATTTGATGTTGAGAATTATATGTAAATAGACCTGTGTCTAGACATCTCAGTCAAATAAATAATGCGAAATTATCTATTTAGACTATGACCGATTGTGGAATTAATCCAATATCGTAAATCCTTAATTAGACGCCGGGCTTCTATTTTTTTTAAACTGTCTGCACCATAAGCGTCTAATGGAGGCAAACTTCTACTCAAAGCAGGCATCTATTTCGTAATAAAACTTGTAGAGAAAGGCGACTACGATAGGATGCAGCGATTTTAAAATTCAAATTAGGTTAAACCGGCGTTTAATAAAGGCAGGTGTTTATTGTTTTCAGAAAGCTCTTTGCAAGGGCGTCAATTCGAGACAGACTTCTAATTAATGCAGGCGTCTATTTAAGGATTTACGGTAGTAATGTTTTAGTAGGATTTGGTATTCAGGCTACTTTACTTTTTTATGTTAAGGGTGTTGAGTACGAAACAATTGGATAGCAAGCTGAACACAAGTGTCTTTGATCCTAAGCATCTCAAAACAAAATGGCCGTCACAAATTGTCTAGAAAAGTGGCACGTCTGCACGGAATTTCATTTTTTAGCTGGAAACAAATCAAAGTCTGAAAATTTGGCCGTTTAGGTGTTGGTTCATTCATTCAAACTTATACCTATACACAAATTTAAAATTTACATAACAAAGCTGTAAATTTGTTTTGAGACAAAAATAATTGCCACCAAAGTGCACATCATCATTAAATATATTAAACTTTTGAATTTGATTTATTGAGACAATTAACGGATTCTGAACATGAATTAATTTGATATCAATCTGAGAAACATGCGTCAGCCAACAGTGGTCAATATCCCCTTTAATAATTATCTAAAGCCTGACATTCTAAGACATTTATATAGTACAAGTCATGGATAAATTGCATAACAAGCTGGACAAATGGACGAGCACAGTAGTGTAGTGGTTAGCATTCTGACCTCTCACGCCAGATACCCGGGTTTAAATCCTGGTGGAGACACCAAAAATGGTGTCTTGGGTCTCAAACTGTGATGTGTACTCAGGCCATCCAGCTGTTTAAATGGTTACCTGGACACGGGAAGTACGGACCTATCCTAGTCGATGCACCGAAAGTACAATTCCTTCAGGGTTATATATTATGTGTAGCGCCCTAAGCAAACATTAGTGAATTGATGAGTGCCCGATATAAATATCCACTATTGGTATTAAAGCCCAACTCACACTACGTACGATTATAGTACGATAACATTACGATTCGATCGTACTGGTATCATACTTACGTTTTACGATCTACTATATCAAAACGGTTTATGTGCGAGAAATGCACGAGGTGTGTACAATCAATGAACGAAAGAAACACGATTTTAACACGATCATAACACAATCAATACGAACTTAACACGACACTCACACGACGCTCACGCGATGCCATCACGATTGGTTTACGAATAATGCACGATTTTAAAAAGGATTTTAACCAATCAAACTTCTTCCCTCCAAAAACTGTTTCAACTCCCTTCCATTGAATGCAAAGCCCGCCAGTTTAGTTGCGCATCAGGTTTTGAAGATGACAACTAGAAGAAGATTGGAACTTCAACTGAAGCTAATTGATGTGGAATTAGATATAATAGAGTTGAATGAGGAAACAAGCAAGAGGAAAAGAGTGTTGCAGCTGGAGGGACCGCCAAAGAAGAGAAGGGCGAGAACCGTTTGGACACGAGGCTGGCTGCTGCAGAGACCCTTGTATGGGCAGTACGAGATTCTACTCGCGGAGTTGAATAACGAGGACCGGGTCAGCTACAAGACCTTCCTGAGGGTAGACAATGTCTCTTCCAGGAGTTAGTCACTCGAGTCGGTCCTCGAATCACGAAGAGAGACACTTCTTTCAGGAAGGCACTTGACCCAGGCTTGAAGATTGCGGTAACGCTACGTTATCTTGCTACGGGGAACAGCTACTTGGACCTGCAGTACTCCTTCAGAGTCGCCAGCAACACCATTGGACGCTTCATACCCGAAGTCTGCGAGGCGATTATAGAAGAATATTCATCAGAAGTCATGCCGCCATGCGTAAGTCCAGAACAGTGGAAAGCTATAGCTGACGGCTTTCTGGACAAGTGGAAAATGCCGCACGCATGTGGAGCTCTGGATGGAAAACACGTGCGGATCAAGTGCCCGAGGAAGTCAGGATCGCTATTTTACAACTACAAGCACTATTTCTCAAAAGTACTATTTGCTTTGGTAGACCATGAGTACAAGTTTATATACGTAGAAGTCGGAGCCAATGGTGCCTGCTCGGATGGCCAGCTCTTCAAGCATTCTGAACTCAGACAATTGTTGGAGGATGAAGACCTGGGTCTCCCCGAGCCAGATGAACTTCCCGGGAGCCAGGGAGAAGTGCCGTATTTCATCATCGGTGACGATGCCTTCCCATTGCGAACATGGCTGATGAAACCATACTGCAGGCGTCAGATGACTAGACAAAAACGAGTCTTCAACTATCGACTGTCACGGGCAAGGCGGATCGTGGAAAACGCCTTTGGCATTTTGTCTTGCAAGTTTCAGTGCCTGCTCGGTACGCTGTGCCAAGTGAAGACGGAGAACATGGACTCCATCATTCTGTGCTGCGTGATGCTCCATAACCTCCTTCGCAGTCGCTATCCTGGCAATCCTCAAGGTAAATGTGTAAACACGTAATATATATCCTCAAATAAATGATACAAACCTTTATTACCCATATGGTTGAAAATAACCGAGTTAATATTATTGATATGAGCACATGTGCACATATCACGTTTGCCTAGCAACTATTTTTACACCGCGACCTCCCGTATTTTGTCGTCAGTGACGTTATAAAAAGATTGTTCATGACGTCACTCGAAAGTGTGTCATATGACTTGTACGAAACTCGTGTCAACCTTCACGATTCTAAACAAAATGACCTCAATAGTCGTCTCACATATTGGTTGCGGCAGATTATTTGAACTGTATCAGTTAACATAAAAGTTAAAATCTGATATTTTAAGACACATAAGAGGCGTTGATCACGTGGCACCTCACAATTATTAAAAGAATCCAACAAAATGGGGTAAAAATGTTTATCTCTCACCGAGGGAAAAGTTAATAGTTTCATGAATCGTGCCGTCACAAGTAAAATATCGACTTTAGACGTCACGAGGTGAAAGAAAGCAAAAACAAATGTTTTTCATATGCTTCTGTTGTTTGAAAAGTGAGGCTTCATGTCCATTACAGACCTTAGAAATATATGCCATTTAGATAGTGAACATATAACATGGTTACATTTGGGACTCCACTACCTTCCATAGTACGAGACCCCGTGGTCGTGTGGTAAGCTGTGTATCTACGGTCAGTGCTGGCGATCGTTGCCTTACTCTCGTAGGTTCGAAACCCACAAGGGACTCAACCCGAAAAAGTACAAGAATTTGTACTATTGAAGGACTGGTAGTGTTATCCCAAATGTAACCATGTTACATCACAGACCTGCTTGGACAATGCCCGATTAAACCACACACGTGCACCATTTTGTACTGTCATTAAGCAAAGGCAAAATATGTAAAAACTGTATTAATCTCACATTTTCATTGACAACATTTAACGAAATCCTAACACATAATAGTCAACACAATACCTTTGAATTATTTTTATGTTCAAACATATTAAAAGTTTTGATCTCATCAAATTTGATTTCCATATAATGATTCCAATTTGTCTGGCTTAATAATATAATCAACACATTCACAAGCAGTTATGAATTCATCAAAACATAATATTTCCACAGCATTGCACCCAAGCCTTACTGTATCTACAACAGCCAAAGTTGCAGAGCCCCTGGCGGGATTCGCTAACCACTGCGCTATCCCGACCCAACCCCAATGTTGAACTTTCTTCTTTTTTCAGATGAGACTGTGCTGCTGAATAGGGCAACACATAGAAGTTAGTATTGTACATCTTGAGGTGATTCTAGCCACAAGTGATGTCACTTTTCACCACATTTAGCCTGTCTATAAAAGAGATATAGAATATGATGTCAATTTTTAGAGAAGTACTAACTGTTGCTAACCGCTTCAGTAGAGTAACAATATAAAGGTGAACGTCATATATTTATGCAAGTCGAGTGAGGTGATTTGAACGTTATCATACATACATACATACATACATCCTCTTCAACTGTTGTGTTTAGGCATACTGCCTGTCAGCTTTCCCATGATGTTGCTTGTAGATCAGGTATCATTACTAGTTTGTGGAGGTGGGGAGGGGGCTGGGGTGTACGACTTCAACAGGGTTGGTTACTTGAGTATATGCAATTGTTGCGTTGGACACCTTCTTATAGTAATTTCCTATCTCCTACCAATCTGGAAAACCTGGCGACGTTGCAATATTCAAGATGTGGACGTACCAGTGTTATGAACAGTAGTGTCAGTGACAATTGATAGTAAACCCTCGTAGGAAAGACGGTTGAGACCAAGGATACTATTGGCTTTGTTCACCCGAAGCTGTGCATGTTCTGTGAATTTTAGTTCTGGGTCCACATTTACAACAAGATCTTTTTCCAGATGCGTACTTTCCAAGGTATTATTCCATCCACCATGTAGTAATTATGCTGTTCGTTTGTTCTGCCCATGTGAAGACACTTTAAGTTGCCACTCATATGCCCATGTTGAGAGATTGTTGATATCAGATTGCAGGTTATCAGTATCGTTTGTGTTCTGTATGCACTTGTACAGCTTAGAGTTATCAGCGAACATCAAGGTTTCAGCTGTTACATGATCAGGGAGATCATCGATGTATAGGACAAATAGTACTGGTCCTAGGACAATACCTTGCGGAACTCACTGGTGACGTTTTTCCAACTTGATGTTTCGCCGTTCACACTTACACACTGGCACCTATCTGTGAGGAATTGCTTGACCCATTCAAAGATGTTACAATGGATGCCGTGGCCGGCCATCTTCTTCATGAGTCTGACATGGGGTACTGTGTCAAAGGCTTTTGGGTAGTCTAGATATATTACATCTACACTTTGACCGTTATTTAAAGCTTCTGTCCAAGTGTCCAATGCTTGCAGGACGTTGGAACAGGATCTGCCAGGTACAAAACCATTTGGTATGGTGAAATGAGTTGGTTTTTGACGAGATGTGTTATGATTGCGTCTCTAATGATGATTTCCATCATTTTACAGGCGACGCTGGTGAGACTGATCGGTTGATAGTTGCCTGGACTTTGTCTTTTGCCTTTTGGAAAAGAGTTGTTATGTATCTTTCTTTCCAATCATCTGGTATGGTTCCTTCCTTCAGTGATTTTCTGAAGATCATCGTTAGGGGGTGACTGTTTTATTCGCCAGTTCTCTCTGGTGTGGTCCATCTCTACCTGGGGATTTGTATTGCTTCAGCGATGTGAGTTTTTCAGGGCTCTGGCTTCTTCTATCTGAACAATGGACAGTATTTTGTCCGTTCTGTCAGGGAAGTCTGGTAGGTGGTTGAGGTTTTCCGTTGTGAAGACACTTGTGAAAACGTTATTGAGAGTGTTGGCCTTGTCTCTGTCTGCATCTGCTGTACTTCCATCAGGACAGTCTAGATGCGCGATCCCTACCTGGGTTTTCATTTTACTGCGTGAATAAGTGTAAACAATCTTTGGGTTTTTTCTTGGCTTCTGTCGTTAAGTTAAGCTTCGAAATTCTTCTTAGTTTCCTGCATCCATTTTTAGCTTGGTTCCTAAACTTTGCATAGATCCTATAGTCCTCTGAATCTTTAGTTTTCATGTATTTGTTGTAGGCTTCTCTTTTGGTTTTTTATCTTGGAGTATGCCTCACGATATGTCCAGTTCTGTTTTTTTGTGTGTCCGCTCGTTGTGGGTATATATTTCCTCATGAGTCCGGTAAGGATGTACATATGTATTTAAAGTGTTGCCATGCAAGTTTTGTTGTCTCGTCGTTGAGGTCCTCTTCCCAGTTAACCTTGGTAAGATTTTATTTGATGCTTACATAATCCCCTTTTCTGTACAATAATCTTTTTTTTTTTTTTTTTTTTTTATCTTTGGAGGTCCCTGTTTACTTCTGTTGCAGTGAAATTTGAACTTCAGTAATTGGTGGTGACTTTTCCCTAATGGTGCCAAGTAGGTGACAAGAAGTATTTGTTTTATGATGTAGAGATAAATTTTGTTATGTCACTTTGATCTAATTAAGGGGGAACAGTTGTGCATATTGATTAAGAGTAAGATTAACAATTTCTCAAAGGTTGTTTTCAAATTACATGTATATTCAAGTTAGCCTGGAAACAGAGGATTTGTTGGGTTAATTTTATTGTTGAATTGTATGTTTTATGAAAGAATAATTTTTCCCGCAAATCATGAGATTAATTGACATAAATGTTATTGTTTAACAGAAATCAATAAAATAAATTAAATTTCTATTATAGATTCAAGCTTCAAAATAACTATAAAATTGATTTTGGTCTTGCATTAACGTGTAACAATAACCCTTTTATAAGAATAAGGTCATTATTATGAAATATGTTTATTATTTCAGCATGATGTAAGTGTGAAATGACTGTGAAAAATGTAAATTTATTTGCGCACCCCACCCTAATTGGGAGCTCATATTTAAAAAACGATCACGGTGACCCCAATTTTTAAAAATAAAAGTTATGGCATTTAGCATATGTTTTTTATGTATATAGTGAAATATTAGCCATTTTATGAGAAGTTTAAATTGGTAAGGAACCTCCTTAAATAGCCTGGGTTCCTTCTTAAATGCCCCAACATCTTTTAATGTTGCCCTTTTGTAGAATTATGCCTAGAGCTATGAAATGCCACAAGGCAAGAAATTGCCGGATGATACAAGGCAAGAAATTGCCTGTATTTATATATGTAACCATTGGCAGAGCTCTGAAACATATCATAGAATAGTCTGCATCCTTTAATTGGTATTACGATGTCTGATATGATGTTTGGCAGGATGGGATTGGATAGTTTATTTGATATTAAAATATATTTAGGTACAAAGTGGCACAATGTAATTTATTGAATGATGTTTATTAATTCTAACATTTGTTAATTTATCTGTGTTAATTTTTCTTCACTCGTATATACATTGTATCGACATAATGAAAACAATATGACGGTATCAATGTCGCAAATTTATTAAATATTTTATTCAGTTAAAAACGTATTTAATTAAAATACAATTTTAAAAAAATCAGTATATCTGAGATTGCGTTTCACCAAAAACGTATCAAAATATTGATTTCCAGAATTTTAATTAATAGAAAACAGGATAAACCTGATATTTACAAAAATCCGAAAATAAATACGAGCAGCTAAGTATTCATTAACAAAATATAAGCCTCACAATGATTGTACACTTTTTGACTTCAAATGTTTTAAAGGCTTAAACTATAATCTTGTCGAAATATTTGAACACTAGGATATTTAGACAATAACTAACGAGTGACGGGGAATGACAGATTATCTTTCCCGAGTTATATCATTTGAGTAATTCTCGAGCCTTGGCGAGAGAATTACACACAATTGATATAACGAGGGAAAGATAATCTGTCATTCCCCGTCACGAGTTGGTTATTGTTTATATTACCCATATGACAAATTAAAGTAAAAACGCGAATATGAAAAGCCAATAGCTTCTCTAAAAGGACCCGAGAAGGAGATGAATCTCCATATCCATACGCGTGTGACGTGGATTCACTTCTTACGTACCTATCCTTGTTTACTCCGCACGATTAAAATGTCCCCTGCGAAAATGTCTTTCACAATAAAATAAAGATGTGGCTTTAGTTGAAAGTTTTGTATTCCTGCCAATTACTATCAATCCATGATTATACATATAAGTTATTGCAACATCCATATCAAGAGGTGTGCGAACCTCAAAAACAAGTCGGCTCAAACCGAAAAGCCCTGTGACGTTACAATCGACACTGTGACGTCATAACCGCTCGCGCCTATGACGTCATTACATTCGAACGATCGCCGTCGCCCTTGAAGCTTTCCGTGGTTATACAGTCAATCAGTAATCGCTAGTTTCTTTAAATTTCGGACAATTTAACTGCTTCCTCCGACATTTGATGCGTCGGCACATGTACGAAAACGCTAATTTCAACTGCGGGAAACAAATAAAACATGTTAAAGTGCAGAAGACAGTTTCTAAAGTTACTAGTCGGAAAAAGTAAGAAAGATGAATGAAGTAGTTCCGGCAACCAATGAAATTCTTATTTTTCTGTAACAGCCAATCAAAAGCCAGAAAAAGGTGTAACTCCCATGTGACTTACAGGAAAAATACTACCCTGTGTCCGTCTTCCCATATGGGTAATATAAAACATGTATGGACTTATGAACTGTACGATATAAATGCCATTGTGTTATGTACGTGTACATATCTTACTGAAAATTTAATTTATTTTATGGCATAGGGTTAATTTGAAAAATTTATTTTATTTGGTTATTTTTATGATTTCTTCGAGTCTTCAAGGCCATGCTTGCCATACATATTCTGCATTCTCATTTTTGTCACTGAAAGTTACACTGCATTCATTCTATTGTGCCTTGAATTTCGATTAATGGTAATCTGAAAAGAAACAATATTAGGTGTATTTGAATAAATATATTATACATAAAGTTGTTCCCTGTCAATTAAGAATTGACGTCAAAATGTATTAAGTTCATGGAGAAATAAACTCAAAAAACGCTGTACAAAGTGCCAAGTTTTGCGGTCACTGCAAATCCAGCTCTATAGATTAAACTACATATTAACTCCATAGACCGATCAGCTCCTCTACGCAGTCAGTGGGCTCTTTAATGCATTTTATTCTTTCTCAAATCTGCCTTTTATTATTTAAGTTTATACAAGGTATTGTTACGTTAAAGGGTAAACATTTCATTTCAGGACCCGATAAATGGTATCCATAGAAAACGGTTATCCGTATTGGACGAAAATGGTGAGACGTATAAAGCGACAATTTTATGGAACTAAGAGGTAGATTTGTAGGTCTCTTGCGATTTTGAGGATTCACCGCAAGACATTCTCTTCCCACAGAGGTTACTCCTTTCAGATTTCCGATCCTAACCTCTGTTCTATATCGCTCGAAATAGAGGACCCCAGCAACATTCCGGTCCCTTGCGGGGGAAATTTGAACCTCATACAGTATCTCTGCTTTTTAACCGATGAAACCTCATATTTCAACGGCCATGTCGATCGAGGGACTTCAAAGGTCGGGGCATTTTATTCTTGAGGGTCTTGCTCATTAGCATATATATCCTTCGAATATGCCTGATGTAAATAACACAAATGCACTATTTTGGGTATTTGTGTCTGATTTGGTCTTCTTTATTTATAAGCATGTTTATGATCAATATGCACAACTACATTTAGATTCAATTGCAACCAATCAGGGCACTCCATTTCTGCCCTCGATTTCAAGCGAAAAAGAACAGAGGTTTTGATCGGAAATCTGAAGGGATCGAGTATCCTCTGTGGGAAGAGAATGACAAAATGATGGTTGACCACTCCATCATTGTACCATATTTAAAACTCTGAGTGTTAAGGTATCGCTACATCAGTCAAACCACTTGAACTACTTTCGAGCGGCCATGTTAATGTTAATTCGATTGGAAATCAATCCCATGGTATAACTGAACCAGATACATATGCATTCGTTTTAAAATCTTTTTTTTTGTTGAGGAGTATTGAGTATATTCTTCAGCCATTGGTAACACTTATTTACCTTTTTTGCGAGGGTACTTCATTTCTGTAAGAACGGCGTGCTTCAGCGCCTTTAATAAAAGTCCTAATCGAAGACTCAACTTGTCGTAAGCGGCTGTTTGCAATCACGTGGTTGTCACGTAATGGGGAACCGGCTTCATCGGACAAAGTCCAGCCCTGTGTTCAAGATGGCTAGTTCTAGCAAGAACCTACTAGCGGTTCAATGGTAAAACATGGGCAGCACGTGCAAGAACTCGCTAGTACTAGCGGTCTTGAACACGGTGCAGTGTTTGTTATGAGCTCAGACATTGCGAGTGGCTCTGTAATGTACAACTTCAGTAGATTAAAAATGGTTATAATCACTGAGAAGCACGTCAGTATACATGTACAAGCTTGCATGCTGAACTTTTATTTCATTTTAGGTCAGATTGCGAAAACAGATATTTCCTTTTTAAATGAAAATTTATTGTATTTTCTATACATTTATTTAGACAAATTATGTTATTGCTTTCGTGAAATAAATCTAACGATTTCGAGGTCGAAAAAATCAATACAGGATTTAAATTTAACAAAATTGATTATCTATGTAAATGTATGAGGTGTTAGTGTTTGTGTCTAAGTCAGGGAACCAGGCGCTCCACTATCTTTGCACGGGAAAGTGAGGGAAATACTGCCAGGCATAAAGCAGCCAGGTTTGGAGACTGGCATCAATCGGGAGGCTGCAACACACTTGTGTACCAACACAACACAGAAAATGACTATATTCTCAGTCTCTCGATAAATACAACGTCTTCGTAATGGTACATAGTGACTTATATCTCACAAGACAAAATAACCGAAAGGAAAGCCATTTCAACGGCGATGTTTAACTAAAACTTACATTTAATCAGGTTGTTTTAACTTGTTTACACATTTCGACGACGAGAAACATGCGAATGGCGGCCGCCATGACATGACGTCATTCAAAGGACGGATAACTCTCATCTCCTTCCTCGAGCAGGAAAACAACTGCAACTATAGTTTCGCTGTACCGAACATGACGAATTATAGAATGCTTTGATTTTAAAAGTGTAAATATTTAACGTCGCAATATTATGAACTTATAGATGCTGTGACAGGGTTGATATTAATCCGCAGTTCCGTTCCTTTATAGGGACAACAGAAATATTCTTTAAAACACAGTAAATCGTATGAAATTCATGTTGGTAATAAATATGATAAATAACTCGTTCCCTTTTCATATCAAGTTTATGTCCCTCGTGAAAACTTATTTCACTCGGGACATAAACTTGATATGAAAGGGGAAGCTCGTTAGATATCCTATAAATATATGTACAGATATGCTCCTGAAATATACTACACTCAACAAAACAACACAGTCCAAATTGTGACCGTGGAAACAAAACAAAATTGAAATTTATGAAAAGCTGAAACCCCCATATGGCACATTTACATGTTATGGAGAAAAAATTTACCAAATACGGAGAAGATTGGACGATAATGCCAACGCCGACAGGAACTCAACCAAAAACAATATGTCTCCCGACCCCTGGGGGGGGGGGGGGGGGGGGGGGGGGGGGGGGGGGGGGAGATATGATTGCCTTGCGTAGACAATTGGCAACTGGACAGTTATGGTCAGTCGGGCGCTGTTGTGTATCACTCAGTTGCGATTCAAAACAGGCGAATTCAGTCCTAAATACTCGTTCACAACTCAATATCTCCCGTTGCAGAAATATCCGATTTCCCAAGCCACCAAATCACTTCTGAACTCTCTTCGCAGGCACATCCAGGGAAATATAATCCCCATGCCACCTACCCATTTCTACCATTTTACCGCCCATTGTTTACGATGTGCCGATACAGTTGATCATTTACATGATTTATCAAAGCAGGTTTGCTGACAATTGATTATAATAGTGTAAAATCCGTGTTGCCGTTATGATCATACAACATACGACATTATCACTGACAGATTTACTTTCTTATGACATATCCAGGGCCAGGATAAGAGATTTATCAAACTTACTGGAGACTTTCAAGAGACGGCGTAATGTTGTAACATACTGTTATACGTGTAGATTTAAAGATGAAAGGTGTTTTGATGAATCTACTTTAAACACCAAGGTAACACTGTGATGAACTTTGGAAAAGAAAAGTCTGCTTAAGTTTGGAGGAGAAAGTGTTAATGTCGAGTAGAATGACAACGATACAGGCGTATATCACATTTCACATACATGTACACACAAACACACCCACACTCACCCATCCCAGAAACTAGGTTGGACAAAATTGCACGTAGCATATATACATTGTGTCATAAATTCAAAGTCGTTGTTGAAATAAGATTTCAAAAAGGTTTCTTTTTGATTCGAAAATGTCAAAATATAGTAATAATTCCAAAAAACTTGAAGTTTAGGATATCGTGTTTTACGATGTACAGACAAACGTGATATTAAGTGTGACTCATCTTGAGTTTTAATGCAAAAAATAATCCAGCATTGTTTTTAAAAACGTTATAACAGTATCCTTTATCTAAAGGTTATTGCGCTAGCAATCGATAAACGAAACTTTGTGATAATATTCAGGTGTAATTTGATATACCCGTTGCTAAAACGTCCTTGTTGTTGACGAGAAACTTGTTTGTTCATTTCAACTGTTTTCATATATATCTAAATCCTAACCTGTAGACAATGATGCTACTTACGACTTAAGCAAATATGATCATGAAGTTAACTTGAAAATAATTAATTTAGGTATTTTAAATTCATAATTAGCCATATGCGGTCAATAAAAGAAATGTGTTTATTTTAGATTGTATCATTATAGAGGAGCCTTATCAACGGAAATATACGAACTTATAAGTTTAACAATTCTAAGATAGAAACAACAAAAAACTTGACTTACTGTTTGTGTTACAAAGACTTTATCTGACAAGAATAAAAAATGCAAGCATGTCTTGTACTGCAGATTACATTTATCATTCACATTATTTCAGAAAAAAACAACTGCTGGTTTGTTGCCATAAGAGAATACTACTACTACACACTCGAAATGTAAGCGCTCTTCGTTAACGGTGTAACGGTTAGAAAAGTAGAAACGCGAAACGAAGTATTAAGATTCACAATACAGAAAGAATCTATGCAAAAAAACAATTGCACAAACTGCGCATATATGGACAAAATTGTATCAAAAGTTCAATCATTTAGGCGAGGCCGTTTAGACTTATTGTAAAGTTACTCAGTCTGCCAATGCATTATTTAATGTGCAATACATCATCTACAATGTAATGAGATGGATATTTAAAACAAAATCGTGTTTGAAATATGATTTCAGGATGAAGTAAAAAATCAGAAACGATTGAACTGAATGTATTTAAAGATACCAACTACTCGCCTTGATTTGCGTATGGTACGGTATGGAGGATCAGCATGTACAGTCAATATCCAATTGAGCGAGAGCACGATACTATGCATTAACTCTTTCCAAATGTCATGGTCATAACACTAACCTGGAAAGTGATAATGTAAATTAGTACAGGATATGGACATGGAATCGCATAATTGCGAGACATAGGTTTAGGAACTCATTTAAAGGTGGTACTGTAATGTCAATACACTGCATGCTGTGCATTCTTTGTGTTCCAGGACATGAGCTTAAGTGATCTTGAAAGCAACTCATTGCCGTCTAAAATCGTAGTCACTGACTACACAATAAATGATGAGTAGAAATCATTGTTGAAATGGCATGTTATTCATAGGTGCTACCAAGCATTACATAACGTTGAGATGCACTTATACTAATTTATTACCCACGTGGTACATCGTAAAGGGGTTTCATAACCGACTCTTTTGATACATATGTGTCATGCCACCTTCAAGTAATTTGATTGGCTAGCGATGACCTTTGACACTGTCCGGACTTTATTCAATCATAAAACGAACGTGAATTCATTCATGAAATTACAAGTATTTTACGACAACAATTCTATAATAATTAATATATATCTAATTCTTCAGTTAATTAATAAAATTGTGCTCACCACAATGATTGATTTTAATCAATAATTAACAAAAACAGCATGACTAGAGCAGAACTAATAAGCACAAAGTTGAGATTGTAGTAAGAGGTTTTGCTCTCACTCTTACCGTTGGGAATGATATTGCAACGAAACGCTCAGTCTCTCGGTGAAAACAACGTGTTCGTAACGGTGCACAGTGACTTTATACTCACAAGACATACAGTGTAGATAACCGAAAGGAAAGCCATGACATGACGTTATTCAAAGGACGGATAACTCTCATCTCCTGTCCTCGAGCAGGGATATGTTATATTACGTACGCTTCCTTCAGAATGACCAGTGCAACTGGTTTCGCCATATCGACCATCACGAATTATAGAATGGTTTGATTTTAAAAGTGTGAATATTTAACGTCGCAATATTTTGAACTTAGATGCTGGGACAGGGTTGATATTAATCCACAGTTCAGTTCCTAATAGGGACAACAGAAATATATTTTAAAACAAAAGAAATCGTATGAAAGACAAGTTGGTAATAAATAAGATACATAACTCTTTCTCTTTCATATCAAGTTTATGTCCCTCGTGAAATAATTTTGGTTTGTCTCTTGAAACTTGATATGAAAGGGGAAGCTCGTTAGATATCCTATTAGTATATATGTATTTGAAAGTTGGCTTCGACTTTACACCGTTGTTGCTTATACAACACTCGTTTCTCACCAATCATTCTCTCATATTGTCATTCGGATAAACTAATCAAACGTTTTTATTCTGACAGATCATGTTGAATAAGTTGTAGTAAAATGCACTAATAACATTTTGTGAATTTTCATTTCGTTTGATATCAACCCGAAGGCAATAATGGTAGAAGAGTAAACCTTATCTCAGATGAATGACGTAAACTCTTCAAACATCAAAATGTCACAACTTTGACAAATAACCTCAATACATATACGGTATGTATGACATTGATGCTGATGTGTAGTGTCATGACACTGTTTGATACCTCAACTTGGAAACTACACTTTTTAAAATTCATTTCTTTTGACACATTTCCTGTTAAAATGGAAACCTTTTACCAAGATAAATTACGTTAGCACCACGCGAGTGGTATTAAGCGGTCCTATAACTAACACTACAGAGAAAGAAGAGTAAACGTGTTAACAGCTTCTGGTCTTCCGTGCTTGTTAGGAGAGAGTTTGATTGATGATACTGACATTGCTTTCCGTTGACTTTCGTTTGTTCATTTGTTTCAATTAAAAAAAAAAATTCAATTAATTTTAAAGAACAAAGACAGTGTCACTTTCAAACCCATATTTCTTACATTGGTATAGAAATTGTTTGGTGTATTTTCATACATAGTACATGCATGACTTTTACTGCACTGAACAATTGCCATCATATCTTTGTATTACCTACGAGGGAAATCATATCGGGGTTCATAATCACACTTTATCATGGTGACGTCTATGATGTTGCGTGCTAAATGCGGCGACGGCGGGTCACCAGCCTATAGTTGAAAGTGGATATAACCGTATTTTCATAAATTCAACTACTTCGGTAATAAACAGAATATCATATTCGTGTCTATGTCGTACTATGCTTACAACACTCGTGCCTGAATATCGGTATACCCCTCGCTCTCGCTCGGAAAATACTTATATTGAACCACTCGTGTCGTAAACATATATGTAATATGACAAAGACACTCATATACTGGTTCAAACATATTTTTATTCAAAGAGAACTTTGCTTATTTTAATACCTCACCAGTATATACATATAATAACAAACACACCGGAACTGGACATAAACATGAACAATTAAAGCATAATGATACCATGCGTACATGATTGTTGCTTATGAAAAATTCTTTGCAGTTCCACTTCATTAATGGTACAGAAATACGTTAATCTAAAATGATTTTTCAAAACGCTTTGGTTTAATGATGTATTGATGGAGGGATGCGATTATGTTCGTATTAACATTATCACTGGTTTGAGGTGTTCCATATAACACAGTTTGAAGGCTGTGGCCTTTTACGTAGACAAATGCATTATTTCTAAAGACAGTAAATAATTCACATATAAAACAGGTAATGAACGACATCTTCCTTACGGTATCCACAGGCGCATTCGGGATGCAAGGCTTACCTATGCCAGTCCCCATTACTGGCTGATTTAAGCATTGCAGTATTTCTCTCGCTTTGTTGTGCCACGATAGTGGATCGCTGCACCTGAAATGCATAGTGGGTACGGATTTCCAAACACAGAGATCTTAAGGAAATACTGCAAGACCTAAATCAGCCAGTGATCGAGACTTACAAGAGTTATACCTTGCATTTGGAAGTTTAGAGTGAGTTTACACAAGTAATTGGGTTGGTTGCATTGATATTGATAGTTGTGATTATGGACATAGATATACTTAGGAAGCCAGATAGGGCAGATTTGGGATTACTTGTGATTGGATTTAATTCGTTAATGATAGGCAAGGGGTACACAACAGCTGTGATCTCTTTGATATTCAGAACAGGATTAAAACGTTCAATATTGATTGCTTCAAAATCTTCGTGGATTCGAAGTCAGTTTATTTCTAATGTGCTTATGTCCAAAAGGATTGATTGGTCGGGGTTGCCTCGATGTGGTCGATTTGGAGTATTTGTTCTTGTCGGAGGTTTGATGTTCTTTGATTCTCATCGGCACTGGCATGTTACTCTCAAGGGTCTTGCTCATTAGCATATGTCCTTCGAATTTGTCTGATGTAAATAACACTAATGAACTACGTATTTTAGGTATTTGACTCTGATGTGGTCTTCTTTATTTATAAGCATGTTTATGATCAATAGTTTTCTCAATATCAAATGGCATATTTCGAGGAAAACACATTAAACGAGAAAACGTTTGTCTAACGTTTATTTATCATTATGACGTGTCATTGGCAAATGTCACTTTTACAACGGCGTCGCTGATTGCAAAACTAGATTCAATTGCAACCAATCAGGACACTCCCTTTCTGCCCCCGATTTCAAGCGGAAAACAACAGAGGTTAGGATCGGAAACCTGAATGGAGTAACCTCTGTGGGAAGAGAATGGTCCACCGTTGGCGTGGAGATGGTTCTGGACAATGATGTGATGGCTGATTTATTTGATGTAGGAAGGCTGATGATGAAGGGGGTTGACTGCTGGCGGAGTTGTTTCTCACGGATTTTGAGGGTTGCGTTGATGACTAACTTAGGAGGGTACTTAACCCTTCTTGTTAATAGTATAGTTTGTCCAATCGAATTACTTCACAGGGGGTAAGGCAACTTATTGCTTTATAGATGTACAGTGAATGGTCTTTCCGTATCATATTTGAAAGTCATCATAAAAGAAAATTATTAATTGTGAAGAAGGGAAATACTTTAAAGGATGATGTAAACTTAAATATAAATATAGTCGCAAGCGACGACAAGCGGATTCAGCGTTTCAATTGTTTTAATTAAGACAGCTGTCCTATGTTGCTGCGTATTTTTTAAAAACAAGTTTCAAGTCTCTACCATATGTCTAGGAGTATTGAGACCCAAAGTTTACATGTTAAAATCGAACAATTGTCTGACTATATACAACGGTGTGAGCGTGTACTTACGTAAATGAATAGACCGGAAGTGGTTGTTTCAGACCTATTTTCAAAGGGAGCAATTGGCGTACTGGTTAGGTAGAATACCATTTAATAATAATGTTGGAATTAAAAGAAAAGAGAACGAATATAATTGAAATAGTTTAGAAATGCAAGGACAATGAAGATGTAGAACAGGGCTTTAACGTGTTAGAAACGGCAGAATAAATGTCTGTGGATAGGACAAGGATGTCTCAAATCCGTTACCCTAGCTGGTTTTAGAATACGCATTGAATGGTTACAATAGGTATACTGTGTGAAAGACTTGCTTAAAACGAGCGTAGTTTCATTGATAAGTTTGTTAATCAATTGCCACATGCGTAATGTATGAATGATGGACAAGGAACTATTTTGGCGGATGGAAAAACCTCCTTGCCTTATATGGAATTAGCGTACTATGACAATAGTAAAATCTTGTTTATGAATGAATGAAGTGTTAATTCGTACTCGTGCTACGTTCCTTAATAATTCTCTATTATGTAAAGATAACAAATTGCATACCAATGTCTGTGTGCATTACACTCAATGTGAATCATATACAATATTTGAAGACCCGAAACTACAGTCCGATTTACATGCACAGATCTTTCAAGCATAATCAACCTAGATTTGTCTTTTTCTCTGGCTGATAGATGTGCGTTAATCGTGATGCAGTGTCCGGTTTTCGACCAGAACAACTTTTACATATATATCGTCACTATACTGAGTCAACTGTCTTCAAATTGGTAATTTTCGGCAATATTCAGTACTTCTCGATACAATAGCACTATATATAACAGGCCTGACCCCCAACAACACAATGTAAGCCAAAATGTAAGTGTGAATTTCCTGTTCACACATCAAAATGAAAGTCAAATTTGATGAACTTATATTTAAAACTCATTAGTCATATAAATTATCGTGGTAATGGCCCTTTTCCCAGTTGATATTGCGTCTCTCTGATGAGATAGTGTTGTCAGAGCATCGTAGGATGGTCAAGGGGAAGCAACTCTTCCACATGACGCTTCAATAAAATCGTTCACATGTTCAACGTCAACATTAGGAGTTATTTAATGTTACTTGTTATTCCCCAATGCTTCAGCTGCAGATAAATCTAAGTTGTATCGCTTTTATGCAAATATCTTCAAAGTGGTGTAACGATTTATTTAAGTATAGGCCTATTAGCGTAATAATTATGATTCTCCCAATTAGAGTGAACTACCCGTATGGAATGTACCCTTCACTCAACCAGTACAGACAAATCCATTTGGCTTACGAAGTCTGACTTGGAAGACATTGACCAACGTGTACATGAAGACACTACATCCTCATCCCACCTGCCATCGGGAACCACCCCCATTGACAATGTGTAGGGTACAACGCAAAAAAAGCTGTTTGATAGGAGTTTAGCGTCTGCTTCCACCATTGGTGATTTCGCCGACGGGAAGTTATACTTACTTCAACTTCCAAACGCAAGGCATAACTCTTGCCAGTCTGGCTGATTTAACCCTTGCGGTATTTCCCTCGCTTTGTTGTGTCAAGACAGTGAATAGCTGCACCAGAAATGCATAGCGGGCCTGAATTTCTAAACACAGATTTCTTAAGGAAATACTGTAAGGCCTAAATCAGCCAGCAATGGAGACTGGCAAGAGTTAAGCCTTGCATTGGGAAGTTGTACTTACTTAAGCTGAAAGCTATAAAACATTAAAAAAAAAACCCAGATAATTTCAAAGTGTAAGTACACCTCCATAATAAAATATAAAAAGGTGGTGAGTAAATTAAATGTTTAAGTCCAAAAGACAGCAAGAATTTTTGAATATTAAATGATAGTAAAGATAAGAAGTGAAGCGACATGGCTTGGGGGGTCGGGGTGGGGACTGGGGGTTAGGGGTATACCCCATACAGAAGGCCCCACGGCTTCAACTGACACATGGAAAAAAACTCAAAAAGCGGATCCAAAACCACCAATTTCACTTAAGGAAAACTTTGATGTTTCGAGCCGTATAACTGACGTCACAGTTTAGCTAAACTGAAACTGATCTGGAGCCGGTTTCTGAGCTTGACTTGTGACTTGGTGCATCTAAATCGACTACAGTGTAAAAATCGTATGAGTTTTTTCCAGGAGGTATCTCTCAGTTCGCGCAGAATAGCTTTTCACTCGAACTGGTATGATTGAGTACATAGTAGCATGTATATCTGTGGAGAAATTAGAATTGTAAAGGTTTCCGGGAGGCCACGATGAACCGGACATTGTCGATACTGTTGTCCGGTTATTCGAGATTAAGTATGAGTCTTTTCACTTGAAAATCATATAATTCAACTAGTGTGTAAATATCATATGAATTCCTTCCAGTATGTATATCTCAGTTCGCGTAGAATACATTTCCACTCGAACTGGCATGACTTAAAGCTTAATAGCATGTGTATCTTTAGAGAAATAAGAATTTTAAAGAATTCCAGTAAGGCCACGATGAACCAGACAGTGTTGAGACTGTTGTCCGGTTATTCGTGTCTTAGCATGATTCTTTACACTTGCAAAATCTTCTAAATCGACTATTGTATAAATATCATATGAATTTCGTACAGATGTTACCTCACATTACGCGTAGAATATATTTTAACTCGAACTGGTATGACTTATTGCTCTGTAAATTGTATATCTTTGGAGAAATAAGAAAATTCGATTTTTTTAAGAACCTAGGTAAACATTCAAAGTTATCATACTTTGAAAAATAATTGTGAAAAAGTCAATAGGATTTCGCTAATAAGATATGAAACTTGTTGTTCCCCAATGCTTCAGCTGCTTATACATCTAAGTTTCAGCTCTCAGGTGCAAATATCTTCGGCGTGGTGTTTCCGCAAAGATGCACAGGGTTAAAACATTTGAAAACGTTTAAATTTATATTTGGCGTCGAAACCACTTGACCTACGACTTCGCAATGGTAACATATTTTGCTTGTCTAGTTATTAAGAATATTTTAAAACAAGATGCGAGTCTCTAGTATCTCTCTGGGGTTATTTAGAGCGAAATTTAACATGTCAAAATCAGAAAAATTTGAAGAAAATCAAAATGGCGGCTAAACCAGGTGACCTACGAATTTGTCATGATTTACTTTTTTGCTTGTATTGTTCTTGCGCATCTATTGCAAAAAGTTTCAAGTCTCTAAGTGCATTTTAGAAAAATTTCCCATGTTAAAGTTTTTCTTTATTATGACCGGATATGACTGTACGCGAGCGATTTTATTATTGGATCATAAAGACCATATTCCTGTCTTACTCTCCTGAAAAAATCGTTCAATTCAATGGGTAGGTTTTTTAATTATCGCCCCTGAAAGTTCGCGGTTTTCAAAATTTGCCTGACTTTGAAAGGTCACTGTGAAAAAAGTATTATTAATTCGGACAAAAAAGAACAAACTTGTTATTCCCCAATGCTTCAGCTATATGTAAATAAAGTTTCAGCTCTTAGGTGCTAATATCTTCGGAGTGGTGTTTCCGCAAAGGTACATGGGGTCCGAAAATTTGAAAAAGTTAGAAAATCCAAGATGGCGGCTAAACCACGTGACTGACGACTTCGCCATGATTTACTTTATTGCTCGCAAGGTCATTGCGGATCTTGTGGAGAAAGTCTCAAGTCTCTAGGTGCATTTTGAAAAAAATTCCCATGTTAAAAATCGGAATTTGGATTCGAACTGGACCTTTAATGGGTGATCTGTTTGGGCCCAAAAGCTTCGCGGCAAAACTACATAGCAAGGGCTATCATCCTGTAAAGTTTGGTTGTAATAGCTGCATTCCTTCTTGCCAAAGTGCCACTGACAAAATCGGTGGAATAATAAAAAAAAAAAACACGCCAATAACAAATATAGTCGCAAGCGACGAAAATGCGGATTCAGCGTTTCAATTGTTTTAATTAAGACATCTGTCTAATGTTGCTGCGTATTTTTTTAAAACAAGTTTCAAGTCTCTAACACATCTCTAGGAGTATTGAGACCCAAAGTTTACATGTTAAAATCGACCAATTGTGTGACTATATACAATGGTGTGAGCTTGTACTTACGTAAATAAAAAGACCGGAAGTGGTTGTTTCAGACCTATTTTCAAAAGGGAGCAATTGGCGTAATGGTAGAATACCATTTAATAATAATGTTTGAATAAAAGGAAAAGAGAAGGAACAGAATTGAAATAGTTTAGAAATGCAAGGACAATGAAGATGTAGAACAGGGCTTTGAAGTGTTAGAAAGGGCAGAATAAATGTTTATGGATACGAGACAACGATGTCTCAAATCCGTTACCCTTAGCTGGTTTTAGAATACGCATTCAATTGTTACAATAGGTATACTGTGTGAAAGACTTGCTTAAAACGAGCGTAGTTTCATTGATGAGTTTGTTAATCAATTGCCACATGCTTAATGTATGAATGATTGACACGGAACTATTTTGGCGTAGGAAAATACCATCTTGCCTTATATGGAATTAGCGTACTATGACAATAGTAAAATCTTGTTTATGTTGCATTACACTCAATGTGAATCATATAAAATATTTGAAGACCCGAAACTATAGTCCGATTTGCATGCACAGATCTTTCAAGCATAATCAACCTAGATTTGTCTGTTTCTTTTGCTGATACATGTGCGTTAATCGTGATGCAGTGTCCGGTTTTCGACCAGAACTACTTTTACATATATATCGTCACTATACTGAGTCGACTGTCTTCAAATTGGTAATGTTCGGCAACATTCAGTACTTCTCGATACAATATCACCATATATAACAGGCCTGACCCCCAACAACACAATGTACGCCAAAACGAAAGTGTGAATTTCCTGTTCACACATCAAAATGAAAGTCAAATTTGATGAACTTATGTTTAAAACTCATTAGTCATATAAATTATCGTGCTAATGGCCCTTTTTTCCAGTTGAAATTGCGTCTCTCTGATGAGATAGTGTTGTCACAGCATCGTAGGATCGTCAAGGGGAAGCAACTCATCCACATGACGCTTCAATAAAATCGTTATCATATCCAACTTGTTCAAATGTTCAACTTCAACATTAGGAGTTATTTAATGTTACTTGTTATTCCCCAATGCTTCAGCTGTAGATAAATCTAAGTTGTAGCGCTTAGATGCAAATATCTTCAAAGTGGTGTAACGATTTGTTTAAGTATAGGCCTATTAGCGTAATAATTATGATTCTCCAATTTAGAGTGAACAACAACTACCCGTATGGAATGTACCATTCACTCAACCAGTACAGACAAATCCATTTGGCTTACGAAGTCTGACTTGGAAGACATAGACCAACCTGTACATGAAGACACTACATCCTCATCCCACCTGCCATCGGGAACCACCCCCATTGACAATGTGTAGGGTAAAACGCAAAAAAAGCTGTTGGATAGGAGTTTAACATCTGCTTCCACCATTGGTGATTTCGCCGACGGGAAGTTATACTTACTTCAACTTCCAAACGCAAGGCATAACTCTTGCCAGTGTGCATTACTGGCTGATTTAACCCTTGCGGTATTTCCCTCGCTTTGTTGTGTCAAGACAGTGAATAGCTTCACCAGAAATGCATAGCGGGCCTGAATTTCTAAACACAGATTTCTTAAGGAAATACTGCAAGGCCTTAATCAGCCAGTAATGGAGACTGGCAAGAGTTATGCCTTGCATTGGGAAGTTGTACTTACTTAAGCTGAAAGCTATCAAACATAAAAACAGATAATTTCAAAGTGTAAGTACACCTCCATAATAAAATATAAAAAGGTGGTGAGTAAATTAAATGTTTGAGTCCAAAAGACAGCAAGAATTGTTTAATAATAAATTATAGTAAAGATAAGAAGTGAAGAGACATGGCTTGGGGGTTCGGGGTGGGGACTGGGGGGTGGGGTATACCCCAAACAGAAGGCCCCACGGCTTCAACTGAAACATGGAAAAACACTCAAAAAGCGGATCCAAAACCACCAATTTCACTTAAGGAAAACTTTGATGTTTCGAGCCGTATAACTGACGTCACAGTTTAGCTTAACTGAAAAGGTCGGATCTGGAGCCGGTTTCTGAGCTTGACTTGTGACTTGGTGCATCTAAATCGACTACAGTGTAAATATCGTATGAGTTTTTTTCCAGGATGTATCTCTCAGTTCGCGCAGAATAGCTTTTGACTCGAACTGGTATGATTTAGTACATAGTAGCATGTATATCTGTGGAGAAATTAGAATTTTAAAGGTTTCCGGGAGGCCACGATGAACCGGACATTGTCAATACTGTTGTCCGGTTATTTGAGTTTAAGTAAGAGTCTTTTCACTTGAAAATCATCTAATTCAACTAGGGTGTAAATATCATATGAATTCCTTCCAGTATGTATATCTCAGTTCGCGTAGAATACATTTCCACTCGAACTGGCATGACTTAAAGCTTAATAGCATGTGTATCTTTGGAGAAATACGAATTTTAAAGAATTCCAGTAATGCCACGATGAACCAGACAGTGTTGAGACTGTTGTCCGGTTATTCGTGTCTTAGCATGATTCTTTACACTTGCAAAATCTTCTAAATCGACTATTGTATAGATATCATATGAATTTCGAACAGGTTTTACCTCACATTACGCGTAGAATAGATTTTAACTCGAACTGGTATGACTTATTGCTCTGTAAATTGTATATCTTTGGAGAAATAAGAAAATTCGATTTGTTTAAGAACCTAGGTAAACATTCAAAGTTATCATACTTCGAAAGATAATTGTGAAAAAGTTAATAGGATTTCGCTAATAAGATATGAAACTTGTTGTTCCCCAATGCTTCAGCTGCTTATACATCTAAGTTTCAGCTCTCAGATGCCAATATCTTCGGCGTGGTGTTTCCGCAAAAATGCACAGGGTCAAAACATTTGAAAACATTAAAATTTAAATATAGCGTCGAAACCACTTGACCTACGACTCCGCAATGGTAACATATTTTGCTTGTCTAGTTATTAAGCATCTTTTAAAACAAGTTGCGAGTCTCTAGTATCTCTCTGGGGTTATTTAGACCCAAATTTAACATGTCAAAATCAGACGAATTTAAAGAAAATCAAGATGGTGGCTAAACTACGTGACCTACGAATTGGTAATGATTTACTTTTTTGCTTGTATTGTTGTTGCGCATCTTTTGCAAAAAGTTTAAAGTATCTAAGTACATTAAAAAATAAATTTCTATGTAAAAAGTTTTTCTTTATAATGACCGAAAATGACTGTACGCGAGCGATTTTATTATTGATTCATAAAGACCATAGTACTGTCTCACTCTCCTGAAAAAATCGTTCAATTCGATTGTCAGGTTTTTGATTTATCGCCCCTGAAAGTTCGCGGTTTTCAAAAGTTGCCTGACTTTGAAAGGTCACTGTGAAAAAAGTATTAGGATTTCGCTCAAAAGAGAACAAACTTGTTATTCCCCAATGCTTCAGCTATATGTAAATAAAGTTTCAGCTCTTAGGTGCTAATATCTTCGGAGTGGTGTTTCCGCAAAGGTACATGGGGTCCGAAATTTTGAAAAAGTTAAAAAATCCAAGATGGCGGCTAAACCACGTGACTTACGATTTCACCGCGATTTACTTTTTTGCTCGGATTGTCAATGCGCATCTTTTAAAAAAAGTTCCAAGTCTCTAAGTGCATTTTGAAAGAAATTCCTATGTTAAAAATCGAAATTTGGATTCGAACTGGACCTTTAATGGGTGAACCGATTGGGCCCAAAAGCTTCGCGGCAAAACTACATAGTAAGGGCTATCAGCCTGTAAAGTTTGGATGTAATAGCTGCATTCCTTCTTGCCAAAGTGCCACTGACAAAATCGGTGGAATAATAAAAATAAAAAAAAAAAACACGCCAATAACAATAAGGATTCAGCATAAATGCTGAATCCTTAATTATTTTTGTGTGTGTCTTATAACAGGATACTTATAATTGGACGATAACACGTTCTGTGGATATTCAACTTCTTTATTGCTGTAAGTACGACCTTTCGATGCTTAAGATTGATTCGACTTTGTAAAATTTATAAAATGGAGATTAGTTTTAACTCAGACAACACTTACAAATATTTGTTTGTAAAAAGTTGTTTAATGTTAACTAACGTCATAGGGCCCTAAGAGGTTCATTTTGTATTCAGACTAGAATACCATAAGAGCACTTACTTCACTGATACTATAACAAGAAATAGGTTTTCCCTTGACGAAGGTTTAGCGAAGTGTACAGCAGAACGACATTCAAATTAAGTATGAATAATGTCTGCAAATATTTCAAGAAACATCTACTCATCTAAGTGCAAGTGATTACTCGAACATGATAAGTTCAACGAGCAGTATAAAGTCTGTAGTTAGACTCAAGACATCAATAAACAGAGGCTTATAGAGGTTCTTCCAACTTTCTCAAATAGCACCCAATAGGTCAGTGTACTGACTGAACGAAAGTTTGTAACATTCACAACACTCGTAACACTGGTTTCATTATTTTCCCAAAAATCTTATAAACGTGGTCTTTCCTTCTCATAATTAGGTAGTCAAATCATTTTAAATGCACAGGAAGTTAGGAAATTGTTGATACAATGCAGATAAGTTATATTTTGGTCGCACTGAAATTTTTGCTGAAGTTCCAAAGGTGAATACTTCAGGTATACATGTACATGTACTATCATCAGTCCGTCGTGATGAGTTCATTCCATTTTTGCATATGAACTTTAAAATGTTTTGAAACATAAATATTGCATATTTCTTGAATGTATAAATTGCTTGTGCATGAAATTTGTACATTATTTAATCCAATATGATGTGATTAAAACTTACAAAGGTTATGGAAAAAGTTTCAAAGCATGATGCCCGTTATCTCTAAGAATTGATATTGCCAATGAATAATTTATCTGCTTTCATTGGCACAACTGTCTCAGACAACTGGCTATTTCAATAAATGACAGTGGATATGTTAAAGTGACGAAATTGAACTTTTAGTGAAAGAACCTTGATTATCACCGCCAGGCACAAGTGCATGAAGTCAAAAGTAATGACCAAAATATACATGTGCAGGGTCACAAATCATGATCTGAAAAAGTTGATGTAACAACGCATGCTACAGAATATATTTTTGATGCAGGAAGATCTTGCAGACCAAGAAACACAACTAATGTAAAATTGACATTGACATCATCCATATATCCACATATTTCTCTGATAGAGTGTCCCAGGGGTGATATAGTGGAGAGTAACGGACCGGAGCATATACAAAACCCCGGGTAACCGAGGATGCATTAACATCGGTGTATGAGAACAGAGTCTCAACTCTAACATTCTGAGGGGTACTGTGCAGAAAAGGGTTGATTTGTGGATCAGCCACATGACAATCTCCAGGCATGATCAACAATGTGGCTTTAAGTGTTACGTCCTCGTGCAGAAACCTCATTTTGAATGACTGGAGCAAAGAAAACTAAGAAGGGACTGGAGAAGACCACATGGATATTACCGAGAGCCAAATTCGAACCATGATCATTTACTGACAAATCTGACAATAATATCTATTTTTATAATAGTTTTAAGATGTAAGTAAGGCGTCTTCAAGGAAGAGACATCGAAGTAATTGTTCAGAGGTGACTGTTAAACATCCACCCCAAGTCCATTTGTGGAGAATATTGTTGGAAAATGGCGCCTGGAATCTTTGAAGGTGGTTGACTTTTTTTTATCCCCAGAAATATCAGAATGGGATCATTAATGGCCTGAAACACAATATGAATGTATTTCTGATTAAAGAATCATATTTCAGCAATATAAAACCACCTTTTGACTGTCTGGAACATACCATAATTGGAATAGCGTTGGAATTTCCAAGCCAGGAGCTTTAAAAGTTGGTTAATAAATATAAAAATTTTGTCGGAAAAAATACCTATCGAAATCTCGACGTTTCCATGCATAAACATTTAAAGGCACTGAGAAAAACAAAACGTTTATATTCCTTATTGAATGTACTTTATTTTAATATTTTAATAGTGCTACAATACACGCATTTATAAACTTGATATCAGTCTTAAGTCTCCATAGCCTGGTAACATAACAATGTTACAAACTTTTGTTCAGCAGCTGTATTGTTTTACAATTAGGAAGAACATGTCATCCGGAGCTGAGTGAATAATTTTATTGAAATGAATAGTGTATTACCAATGAGTACTCATATATGAGAATGCTTTAGTGCTTGAGCCCTGGTTTAAATGTTTAGATTTTAAACTATAAATTAAATCATCGGTTTGAAGGTTTTCATCTGATTTCCCACAAAGACAGACTTTCCAATTTAAAAAAATTACATTTGGCTGTGTATTCAATTAAACACCACTTAAAATGCATTATCAACACATCCTACAAGTCAAGGAATTGTGGAGAGTGCTGTAGTATTGCTCGTCGTGTACTTCTATTGTTGATATATATCCTTGAACAAAGGACACATGTTGGGTATGTCCTAATCATATATTCTTGAACAAAGGACACATGTTGTGTATGTCCTAATCATATATTCTTGAACAAAGGACACATGTTGGGTATGTCCTAATCATTTATTCGTGAACAAAGGACACGTGGTGGGTATGTCCTAATCATTTATTCGTGAACAAAGGACACATGTTGGGTATGTCCTAATCATTTATTCGTGAACAAAGGAGATATGTTGGGTATGTCCTAATCATTTATTCGTGAACAAAGGACACATGTTGTGTATGTCCTAATCATTTATTCGTGAACAAAGGAGATATGTTGTGTATGTCCTAATCATTTATTCGTGAACAAAGGACACATGTTTGGTATGTCCTAATCATTTATTCGTGAACAAATGACACATGTTGTGTATGTCCTAATCATATATCTTTGAACAAAGGACACATGTTGGGTATGTCCTGATCATATGCTTATTTCCTCGGATATATGACATGCTAACGAAAAAAAAATGGAGGTTGAATTGCGTAATAAGTAATCTACGGAAGCGTATTAGTGACACGATGAAAACAAAATGTGCGATACTATCTCCTACGTAGGAGATAGTGTATCCTACGTAGGACTTAGTATCTCCTACGTAGGACATAGTATCTCCTACGTAGGACATAGTATCTCCTACGTAGGAGATAACTTCTATAAAACCTTGACCACTTTATCTCATCTAGCGTTTTTCACAATTGTATTAAACCCATGCAAACGTGTAGAGTGTATGTAAACTCTCGTGTATATGAAGACTGAAGAACAAGTTTATGGGTAATCAACTATTTATTCTATGTAGTCGACATTTCGACATAGAATAAAGAAGTTGTGTATCCATCGAATTGTTCTTCATTCTTCATCACCCCACTTTCTAGAATGCCCATAAAAAATATTGTGTATATGATATGATGTATATTAAGTATATGATAGTATATATGACCGTTAAAAAGCTTTAAAGACGCTGTAGCTGTATTTTGTTTCCTAAAATTTGCCATATACTTTACAGTTTAAACAATATATTGTTATGTTAGAGGGTAAGACATCGCGTTACACGATCCGATAAGCATGCATCCATAGAAAAAGGTTATCCCTATTGAAATAAAATGGTGCGACGTATAAAGCGACAGTGGTGTGGAACTCTTCAGTGTGAGAGGTAGATTTGTAGATCATTTGAGAGTTCAGACAACAAGATAATTGACCATTCTATCATGGTTCCATATTAAAAACTCTACTTTTAGTGTTTAGGTATCGCTACAGCCGATGGCCACTCGAAGGGAAATGGACTCACGTGGCTTTTTATTGATTCGGGAGTACTATTTAGCCATTGGTAAGACTTATTTACCTTTTCGTGAGATCAATTTTTTCATTAAGAAAAACGTGCTAGAGCGCCTTTAAGTACTTTATATATTGGTATCTATAGAAGTAGAGTTCATCATGTGTTATACAATCCAGTATAGTTTTGCACTGAACGATTATGTTTAATAAACTGATATTAATTCAATAGTTCACGGTAGATCTCTATATTGTTGCAAAACACAATATGATTGCGGTTTCCCTATTTATGTTTTGGAATATTAGTTTTAAACTCCTTCAATAATTCAAGTACAGTCAATATTTCCGTGAAATGAAAATCCACTGTCATTGCCTCTACTAGCGACCTAATTACACTTTTAACGTGGTATTGGTCATTTGTTACACGACGTCACTCAAAACATTACTCAACAATAAAGGATCTCAGCTTCCATAATTAATTACCGTTAATGAATTTCCGTACTCTTGATGTTATGAATGTACTGGAGAAGAATAGTTAGCGATAAATGTAAATTTTGAATTGCTGTAGTTCCTTGTACCTATGTAATGTTATGAAATCGGAAAGTTGGTATTCATTTGTATATTTGAAAGCAATATAATAGCATTTCATCACGTTGTAATATGAGTGCTTTCCACCTTTTCGAAATAAATTTTAAAAATTGTTATTGTTCATCACATGACCTCAAAGATATCGTTATATTCTAATGACGCCTCATCAGTAATTGATTGAAACACACCCCTTGTAAATCATTTGATATTCAGAATGATACCATTGTAACACAATAATAATGATTGATAGTTTTAAACATTGACATATCAATCTATTGTCCACACTTTTAATCTTTATACAGTAATCAATCTTCCTGGTGTGTATTATCTATGAACCCACTAGCAAAAGAAATTTAACACGTTTTGAGCTATAAGTAAGAAACACAAATAACTTAAATGTTGACATAAAGAGTGGGTGTGCATCATTTAATAATTCCCCAAGGCACTTTATTAACAGATCATAAAATAGTCCATAACGTTTGAACATTATTTTTTTCTTCCAACAGATGTTTATATTCCAATAATGATATTTAGAATAACCATCACTTTCTACCCATCGAGACTAGCCTCTCTAAGCTATGCGATTTTCCAGCAATAGTTGATGAACTTTACTACTTATTCCTTCACAATATCTTAAATGGAGAAATCTTACTTCTTTCAAGCATTAAATGTGTTCAAAGAAAAAGAAAGATCAGCGTTTGAATATAAATGTTAAATATGCCATATCTTTGAATACATTAAATTTGATGTATTTGTACTTTGCATACACCGTATTGTAATCTTAACAGTTTTGTTGAGTTTAACTTTAATATATTTACTGTATCTCTAACCTTTTTGTTTGTTTCATAGTAATTAGAATGTAGTCCAGTCTATACAACCTCGCTCTTTATTATTCAAACACGACCTACACCATACGACAAACACTGTATGAGTTTCGTCTCGCTTTCATCGTCAGTCATCCTATTGATCTTGTACTACTAATGTGGAATGAACAAATGTCAAATTGAAATTTCCTTTGTTATAATTGAAACAAGTTGTCATTGTTAAATGTTACATTTCAATAACATGAAAACAAAATGACATCTAATATATTCAAATCTAATTCTGTTGTCACTGTCGAAATACTAACCTAAATGCCAATTTGAGTGAATTATTTTTATTGGCCGGCAAATATCACTTGTAATTATTCAACGTCAGAAATACAGATACACTGAACGATCTGGTGGCAGTTCATGCTTCTTGCATTGCAGCAGCATTCGCAATGGAATGTTTGCCAAAGATTACCCTAATTTTAATAGCAAACGTGCAGATTTCAACAGATTAAAATTACAGCGTTTATCATGTGCATGTGCTCGGCGTCTTCTGTAGCTCACATGAGTAAGGTTTACTTAACTCTTGTAAAGTACAAAGAAATGTAGCGGATGGCAAAATATCGGGATTTTTTAAATTATGTGATTCACTTTTGATTGAGTTCCTCTAGTTATTTAAACTCAACATTTATGGATTAACGTAATATATTGTCAAACGAACCTTATTGGTCGTTGTCACGTTTGTTAAAATTTCATCAAATATTTGAAATTAGTACACTCTAGTTCTTTCATATTGTGTGTAACCGATTTGATTGTAACAGTTGAGACATGCAGTAATCTTGTTGTACTTGAATGAATTGTTAACGTTGAAGAACAAATCGTTTATCGCTAATGAATCTCTTCGGTGTTTCTATAGAACGATAGCTGTGATAATTAGACGTGACAGGTGACACCAGCAGTCACTGATAACATTAATCCTCTAAACGTCAGGGAAAATGTAACAAATAACTTTATTTAATGTAATCAAGTATTCCATTAGGATTTCCAATAATTCAATTATCTTAATTCCTTATAAATTGAATTTAAGAAAGTTGTTGATGACGAACAATTGGTCCTGATTAAATGAGTGCGTCTTAATAATCTTCAAATTAAAGTAAAAATGATGATAGAACTGAGATTTGTAAATTGGTGAAAATAGAAATAATATTTCAAACATTACAGGAAGACGAAAACAAATTGTATGTGTCAGTATTGAATACAACATATCAGAATGACCATATATCACACTAAGTTATAATTGCATTTATGATAATATGTATTCAATAATAATTAATAAAACATAGTATTGTTTGAAACATAAATCAATTACTTAAACTATGTTGAATAATTATCAAATATGAGCTAAAATGTAAAAATCATGAATAAACTCCATCGGTAAGATACATCATCATTGAATAAATAAAGACACCAACTGTCCCAAAATCTTCTTCGGATAAGGTAGGTATAGATAGGGACGGGTAAATAGAAACATCTCGAAACCATTTGTGTTTCAATCTGGTGGGTAGTCGCTGCTAAATAATCTTTAAAGATTCAAATATGAAATTTCAATCTCGTTTTAAGAAGCACTCGTGTCGCATTCCATGTATTACAACATCTCCTGCAAAGTTTTCAGCATCTACTAAATATTGTCATGTAATTTATTGTTGAAACTAGGGTAGAGTAGGGGGTAGTATGTCGTATTTGTGAGTTTCGTCTTCGTGCTCAACTTTCCATTTATGATTTAGGTCTTTAAAAATATTCATGTGGAATCGAAATGTATTTCATCACTGAAGTTACATGTAATTAACATTCTATGAGTGATGTCGTAGAGCCTTTTAATTTAAATGTTGGACTTTTTGTTGATACGTCGTTCGTTTATCTTCAGAACTATTCTAAAAATAAAACTTAATAATACCCACCAAACATCTTGTTTCAAAACGGATGTTTGAGACATGACACGTTTATGACTCTCGATAGTTGAGGGTTGAGTTGATGACTTTGTTGACTAAGTTGGCATGGTACTCAACCCTATTTAATTATATAGTTTGTCCAATCGAGTTAAGTCACAGAGAGTAAGGCTAGTTATTGTTGTATAGATGTGCAGTGATTGGTCTTTTCGTATTATATCTGAAGGTCATCATACAAGAAAATTATTAAACTTAATAACGACATGAAAATTTCTGACTGAAATCGCCCGATAAATTACTTATATACGGCTTTTTAATTACTCCACCTAATTAGTGCCGACAGACGTTTCACAAAAGTCACTGAATCGCATATCCCAGGAGTTACGTCACTCCCTGCGCTTGGATATCCGCATACATGCTATTTCAATATGTTTTAGCATCATTCATCGAAACAATTCAAGTTTTCGATATATTGAATCTTTAGATATCAAACTGGGTAATGAAATGAAAATGTCCATGATTAATGTATAAAGGTGTGATTTAGTCAATTTCAAATACCCAATGATCTGATGTCATATCAAATGACAATTCATTACAAAACTATGAGCATTGCACGGCGCAGGCTAACAGGTGACCAATCAGTTAGTCACACTTCAGTGCGCTCATCGGGCTGAATTGGAAGCTATTCTAGATCTAAAACCGAGTTATAAAAGTTGCCTAAATAATTAATATCATGTGTTAATTTTTTCGATTTTATGCCGATTCAAATAAACATATGTATAATTTTTGTGGGGATAATAATCTGTCATTCTTTACAAAGTGCATTACAGTTGAACTTTAATTACATGCAGATTGTCAGTGCTGAGTCTGCACTGTTGAGTGCCAATCAGATACTATTAAATTATTGGGTGTAACCGAGGCTGACATTCTTGTGTGAGGGGGATAGGTTAGAAAGAGAGGAGGTAAGGGTTGTCAGTGGGAGGGATGTCTAGTATCAAGGAACCCAGGATACACTTATATGTGATACATTTCGTTTCGTGTATCATGACTGGGGAATAGAGGTGAATTGTATATGCTAGTATGAGCATTTGTTCTTCATTGCAGGAATGTTATTATTTCGACAACCATGTGATCCAGTTGGTTTCATGCACTGACACTGATCAGTTTTAGAGGTTTTTGTTTTAAATTTATTGCTAGCAATTGCAAGTAAGGCAACACTTACAAATGTTTGTTTGTAAAAAGTTGTTTAATCCTAACTAACGTCATAGGGCCTTTAAAATGTTTATTTTGTCTTCTGACTAGAATAACATAAGAACACTTCACTCCTACCGCATGTATAAATAGAAATATTTCTTCCCTTGACGAAGGTTTGGCGAATTGTAAAGCAGAACGACTTTCAAATTAAATAAGAATAATGTCCACAAGTATTTCAAGAAACAGCTAATCACCTAAGTAGAAGTAATTACACGAACATAAGTTCAGTGAGCAGTTTAAAACGTGTCGTTATACTCAGAACATCGATAAACAGAGGCTTATAGAAAATCTTCCAACATTCTAAAATAACACCCATAAGGTCAGTATATTGTTTTTCAGTTAGTAAGAGCATCTCATCTAAGAATAAACACATTGAATTTTCAAAGCATCTGTACAATCATACCTCTCAAAACATAAATCTCGTGAACATTTTGTTCTGTCTTTCCAACAAACAAATCCATATAAAGGGAATTACTACGTTATTTGTATAAGTTGCTTTATAACTTCTTAGTATTCAGAACAGAGTGAAGAATTATTGGAATAAATAGTGTATTACCAACGAATTCAAATATAAGGATGCTTTATTGCTTGAGCCCTGATTTGATGTTTTCATAAGATCTTCGTCAGAAAAGGATTTGAAAAAATAATATTATCATTAACCCAAAACTTCTACTTTACATCCCAAACCTTTTTCAAAAAGAAAAGGTAGAATTGTGCAATTGCCTATTGGTTTAATTGAACATCCAAGGGTGGGATTAGAGAGAATGTTGTTGGGAGTAGAGGATTACAGGAATAGAGGATTAAAACTTATCAGGTAATATTATGAGAAGCATAATATCAATAATACAGATTTCCTCCTCAAGTATTTTGAAAGTGACCCCAATATCCTTTTATTTGTTTAAGATAACAATTGTATAATTGAGGATATTGACAGTAATCATTCGGGGAAAGGTTTTGTCGACTTTCCTTAAAATAGGGACATACAAATAGTGAACTTCATCTTCTGAAGCACCTAAATTGCATTTTGCACAAACCAATAAAGAAAGATTTACATCTGCGTTGCTATGCTTGGAATAGAACACATACTGCGTAAGTCCTGATAATATATTCTTGATCAAAGTACACATACTGAGTATGTCCTGATCATATATTCGTGAACAACATGCACTTTCTGGGTATATCCTGATCATGTATTCGTGAACAAAAGACACATTTTGATTATGTCCTGATAATTTATTCGTGAACAACGGACACATATTGGGTATGTCCTAATCATATATTTATGAACAAAGGAGATATGTTGGGTATGTCCTGATCATATATTTGTGAGCAAAGGACACGTGTTGGGTATGTCCTCATCATATGCTAATTTCCTCTGATAATTATATGCTTATATCAAATAAACACAATTTGAATTACGTAATAAGTAATCAAATAATAATTTGTCCTGAGAAAGGTATATTTATAAACGTTATGAATTGGAAAGTTGGTATTTACTTTCACATTTTGAATCTTTTAAAGTGAAATAATAACATTTAATCTCGTTACAATATGAGTTCTTTTTCACGTTTTCGAAATTAATTTCTAAAATTGTTATTGTTCATCACATGACCGTTTCCTTCAAGATATAATTATAGTTTAATGACGCCTCATCAATAATTGATTGAAACACACCCCTTGTGAATCATCTGATATTCAGAATGATACCATTGTAACACAATAATTATGATTGATAGTTTTAAACATTGACATATCAATCTTTTGTCCACACTTTTATCATCTATGAACACAGCAAAAGAAATTTAACACGTTTTGAGCTATACGTAAGAAACATGAATGATATGGATGTTGACATAAGGCGTTGGGGTAAATCATTAGAGAATACCCTAAGGCACTATATTATAAGATTCCTTAACATTTGAACGTTATTTGTTTCAACAAGTGTTTATATTCCAATAATGATATTTAGAACTTTAGAATTTAGAACAACCAAACACGTTCTACCTTTCTATCTTAACTGGAGCAAACAGAACGTGTAAATTGTGCGACTCTCCAGCAATAACTGATGAACTTCATTACTCATTGTGATACAATTACTTTAATGATATAAATAATAATAACTCTTTATTGTCCGTAATACAGTGTACATGGGAAATTTGTTGTGTGCAAATAGCACCCGGCAGCCACAGTGCAGCGCCAGTTAAAGCGTTGTTCTGTCCTTATAATGCTGAGTGTCAAGCAAGGCAGCAACAACTCCCATCTTTTAACGTCTTTTGGTATGACGCGACCGGGAATCGAACCCCGGTCTTCCGGGTGATGAGCAGACACTCTACCAACTGAGCTACATCCCCGGTGAATAAATATATATCCCTTCAAAATATCTTAAATGGAGAAATTTTACTTTATTCAATCATTTAATATGTTCAAAGAAAACAGCGAAATTAAAAAAAAATTGAATATAAATGTTAAATATGCTCCATCATTTTACATTTGAAATTTGATGTATTTGTATTCTTAAATCACCACTAGATGGTTGATGGAGTTACAGTTGAGAGTAAACTTTGCATACACATTACTAGTGCCGTAATCTTAACACTTCTGTTGAAATTCAACTTGTGATATACGATATTCAAGTGCATTTAATAGACCTACTTTATCTCCAATTTTAACTTTAAGTTTTCGTTTGTTTCATAATCATTACAATGAAGTCCAGTCCATTCAACCTCGCTCTATAGTATCCAAACTAACACGACCTACAACATACGATAAACACTGTATGAGGTTCGTCTCGCTTTCATCGTCAGCCATCCTATTGATCTTCTACTACTTGTGTAGGGGCTCAGAATAAATGTCAAATTGAAAGTATATTATTTATAATTTATACAACTTGTCATTGTTAAATTTTACATTTCAATAACATGAAATCAAAATGACATCTAATATAATCGAATTTAACTCTGTTGTCACTGTCGAAATACTAACCTAAATGCCAATTTGAGTGAATTATTTTTATTGGCCGACAACCATCACTTGTAATTATTCACCTGTCAGATTTTGAAATACAAATCCACTGAACGATCTGGTGGCAGTTCATGCTTCGTGCATTGCAGCGTAATTCTCACTGGATTGTTTGCCAAAGATTACCCCAATTTGAATAGCAAACGTGCAGTCTTCAACAGATTAAAATTACAGATGAGGTACTTAAGAAATAGATTTAATAATGTGTTTGTTCACTGGCTTATACACGGTTCGAAAGGTGCAAGTAAAACTGGTATAAATGATGAATCTTGACGACGGCATTTGTACTTCAGGTTAACTTGAATTTCCAAACCGTTTATAAGCCAGTTAACAAACACATTATTAAATCTATTTCTTATAAATTCAAACTTTGCAGTTTAAGCGATTTTTAATCGGTGAGAAAACTTTTGAAAATAAAAAATCTCTGCAAACAATGTACAGTGCATGATAAAACAAATGTTTAGTATTGTCTTAGATCAGGCGCTAAGCTCCGCCCACAATAACACCGCATCATTTATGTGTCACCACGCGCAAAACGTAGTTCACAAGAAATATGATTAAAGTATTGAATTTTTTATTCTAACATGCTGCTTTAATTAAATGTTCAATCAAACTTCAATTAGATGTCACGTTGTTAGGTTTTTAAAGTATTCAATCAAGAAAAGAGCATGTGATAGCAGTGTTATAATTGCGCAGTGATACAATGATAAAGTAGTACCGCAGGTTATTTTATGTAAACGTCAGATTATGAAGGTTATCTTTTTTATCTGTCACTCTTGTGTTTATGAGAATGTATACATGTCACATGACCGTGTTTAATTCAATCAGCAGAGAGCATATCGCTTAAATTTCAAAGTCTGAATTTATGAGCTTACAGTGTTTATCATCCCGTTGATCGGCGTCGTCTGTAGCTCACATACATGTATATATGGTTTACTAACTCTTAGTAAAGTACAATGTTATGTAGCAAATGGATTTTGTAACTTGTGATTCACTTTTGATTGAGTTCCTCTAGTAATTTAAACTCAACATATATGGATTTACGTAAGACATTCTTAAACGAACTTTATGGTTCTTGTCACCTTTGTGAACATTTCGGAAAATATTTGGAATTAAAATTTACACTCTCAAACATGTATCCAAGTTATTTCAGATTGTGTGTAAACAATGAACATGCGATTCTAATATTTGATACATGCAGTCATCTTGTTGTATTTTGCTATGAAGTGTTAACGTTGAAGAACAAATCGTTTCTCGCTTATGAATATCTTTGGTGTTTCTATAGAACGATAGCTGTGATAATTGGAGGTGACAGGTGACACCAGCAGTCAATGATAACATTCCTTTAAACGTCAGTGAAAATATAACAAGTAACTTGATTTAATGTAATCAAGTATTCGATTAAGATTTTCAATGACTTAATTATCGTAATTCCTTATAAATTGAATTTAAGAAAGTTGTTGATGACGAACAATTGCTCCTGATTAAATAAGTGCTTCTTTATAATCTTCAAATTAGAGAAATAAATGATGACAGAACTGAGATTTGTTAATAGGTGAAAATAGAAAATAACATATTATTGTTTGGAACAAAAATCAATTACTTAAACTATGTGGAATAATTATTGAATAAATATTAATTATCAGCTAAAATCTATAACATCATGATTAAACTCCATCGGTAAAATACATCACCATTGAATCAATATAAACACCAACTGTTCCAAAATGTTTAGTTGGATATGGTAGGTATAGGTAGAAACGGATAAATAGAAACCCTCCGAAACCATATGTGTTTAAATCTGTGGGGTAGTCGCTGCTTAAAAATCATTCAAATGCGAAATTCTAATATAGTTTTATGAAGCACTCGCCGTCGCATGTCCATGTGTAGCAACATCTCCTGTTTTAAACATTTGCTAAATATTGTCATGTAATTTAGTGTTGAATCTAGGGTAGAGTAGGAGGGAATTGTGAATATAGGTGACATGAATTGATAAAGTTTAAATATTAACATCTACTATCACATGTTTACAAATGTACGTCATATTTGTAACTTTTGTTACCGTTTTCAATTTTGCAGTTATGCATTAGCTCTTTATAAACATTTGTTTGGAATCGAAATGTATTTCATCACTCAAGTTACATGTAATTAAAGGGACACTCCGTGTTTTTCATGAAATTTGATTTAGAATTGATACATTCAAGAATATCAAATGTCCTGATTTACGTCCAAATCATCTCAATCGACTTGCAGATGTATCCCCTAACGCCAAATATTTGACAATAACTTAATTTCAATGCAGTCTGATTAAAATCGACCTTGTTCCGAGGGAAAAAAATTGCAAAATTATGCATCTACCGGGATACGAACAGGTTCTGTACATTCCTCTCCACAAGGTCTGAGAACACCCCGTATAGGCGAATGTTCCGAACCAGTTTAGCACAGTCAAAGCCCAGTCAAATAGCTGACCAATCACAACGTAGTTTTTAAACGGTCACTGTTTTGAAAGCATTCGGAACAGACCAAAGGATAGCTGTTTTGAGTTATCTGCTCCTAGCTTCTCGCACCGAAAGCATTTGTTGGGCGTCTTTTGATTGGTTACCTGAATTGCGCTCGAACACGCGAGTCTACGGGCTGTTATCAGACGGTTTGGCATGGAACCTACGACTGATATGAGTTCGTATCCCGGTAGATGCACTATTTTGCAATTTTTATTCCACGGAAAACCGTCGATTTTAATCAGACTGATTTCAATGAAACTCGAGCAGCGGCTTAATACAAGAGGAGAAGCCGAATTTATGCGCCCCAGTTACCTGTATGCCAGTTATATGTTCCCTTGAACAGTATCAACCAATATTCGTATCTTTATCTGCTACTTATAAGTTTTAAAAATTACGTTTGAACAATTGACCCGCGACATTCGCGAAGCAGTGTCCGGTTTCCGATCATAGTCAAGACTAAACCTCTAAATAATGTAACTATACTGAACAGATTGGCACTAAAATGGTAATTTTTAACAACAGTACATTGTAAGTACTTCTCGATAAAATAACACCCTTGGTAACTTTTGACCCATGTTACTACAATAACATACGGAGTGTCCCTTTAATATTCTGGGAGTGATGTCCGTGGGCCTGTCCATTTAAAGAAACGAAATCGCTTGTCTATCTAATCTAATCTAATCTAATCTGAATGTTGGACGATTTGTTGATACGTGGTTTATTTTCATCTTAGAACTTGCATTCTAAAAATAAAAATTTACAATATCGAACAGAAAAGTGTATGATTAGGAAACATTATTTTACTTTTAAGACATGACGCGTTTATGACAAAAAGAAGGACAGTCACATCAATTAACCGAGCTACTGTCATTTTATCTCATCTAAAGTTACGATTCAATTTTTCTATCCTTTCTCAAAATTATGAATGTTTATGAAGATCCTGTCCATCATATTTGCGCTGTTCGATTTTGTCGGTACATTAATCGATATGTAATGGAAGTCAGGGAACCTTTCGAATTAAACATTGAGATCTTTTCATTGAAATAAATGAAATACACATTGTGTGATAGATGAAGATCTGTCGAACAATTACTAAATCACGTGAGCAATTATATAGCAAAGTTGGGTCAAGTTCGATTTAATTTGTCGAGCCATTTTATTCACCATTAGAGGAGTGAATCATTAACAGTTAAAAACCTTAATACGAAAACAAGGTTAACCTCTGTTCCTGAGGTATCAATAATTCATTCAAATGCAATAATGCCAATATACATTTAATTCAATGTTGTAAAAAACTTTTAAAACCCCAGAAATATCCGTATAAGCCATGATCATTTGGGGGTAGGATACCCCGTAAAAATCTTTAATGATAAAATATTTTCCCAATCTTTACATGACTTATCAATGTGAGTCACTGACATTTAATGGTGATTGATTCCACATCATGATGTAGAATAACACGAAATGGAAACATGAGCTTGCCATCATGCTTCAGTATAGACATTAATTAAGAAATGGGAAATGAAATACAGTGGTTGGAAGTAAATCGAATCTCCGAACAGTGAATACACTGTTATACGGTGTGCCCTTTAAAGGGGCAGTAGCACGTTTTTTCGCTCAAAAAGTTGATGAAACGTATTTGAAAAATAATTTCACCAATAGTAAAACATCATTCTCTCTTCGGAAAATAAAGTTTTAAATTAGTGTACATGTTTCGATAAAGCCATGGGAATCGTTTTTGTAATGCAAAATAATAAATTGTGTTCACAATAAAATGGCCGCCATGCAGTTTTTGCTTTATACGCAACATAGTTTTTACCACTACAGATAATTGGTTTGTGTAATAACATGTTTTACCTTCTAAAGTTAATTTAAATGACATAAACTATCATTATAAATGGGGAATTTGAAAAAATAAATTTTGCAAAAAACGTGCTACAGCGACTTTAAGACAAAATAATTAGTTTCAATAATAAAAAATATGTAACACAAGAATTTGAAATATTTGCAACATACGTAAGATTATTAATAACACAAATTGGCGAGCAAGTTGGCGATTGAAAGTCTGTGTTATACTCTATATTTGAAAGATCTAACTTACATAAAGCTCTGGCATATAATTTTCCAAGTCAGTGAAAAGTTTTTAATTTGCCATTTAGAGTCAGGGAAGAAAGAAAGGCTCAAAACGTTAACACAATTTTAATGGTTCCATGAATTACGAGGTTTACATTCTTTATGCGAGCTCGAGATAATGCGTAGAGAAAAGATTGGACTAGGATAGGGTGAAATTCATACTCAGCATTCTTCCCTTACAATGATTTTTTAGACTTCATAAGATAATAGATATACCATAAGATAATACCAACATGTACAGCTGCATACAGAAAGTTGTTTTCACAAACATGTGTATCATTTAAATTGATATTCCTTGTCACGTCAATAAAATTGCATCACATACAAGAACAATTAATCTTCAAATATTTATGAGTAAAATAAACATTCTCAATCGTAACGTTAGTGGTGCATGTTTATGAAATTTGCCTTAATGAAAAAGAAAGAAAGGGTAAAATGCTGATTGCGATATTGTTAAACTAGGTAAATTAAAATCATCTTAATAATCAATTGCAAGTGTATATAGTCTCGAATTTATGCTCTATTGATTCCGATATATAATGTTCGTAGAGGTAATAATCTGTCATTCTTGAGAAGAATGCATTTCATGTAAACTTTAAAAGATTGACCCCTGGTCACTCCATGGAGCTGTCAACTAAATTCACGTGCAAAAGAAACGTCCCCATACAAAATACAAGATATTTCAATCGACGGGCGATAAATGCGACTGAAACAGCGTTACATCATGTCTTCAGAACCCAACAATACTAAATATGAATTTTCAAAACATGATCTATTCATAACACTGAGAAACACAAGTGTTATGAAATGGTCGTTATGGAGTCTCCTTAACTAGACGATATAGACGCCTCAAAAGCCAGTTTTGGCTTGTTTTGTGACGTCCTACAGTAATGACGCGTCAACAAATTTAAATCAAAGAAGGTTATTTATGTCAAGGATATCTTTAATTAATTAAATTTCTACTTTTTGAAAAATTTAAACTTAAATACCAAATATTGTGGGCCAAAAACATCTTTAAAAATGATTTTAGCACCCCATGTCTATTTGAAGAGATGTACAAATAAAAATTGCATACTCAGATGTATGAAATTGTGAATACTTCTTTACAAAACATGTGGCTACCAAATACATTCAAAATCTACTTTCTCCGACATCAATATTTCATTTTATATTGTTTTCAAAATGTGGGGACGTTTCTTTTGCACGTGAGTTTATGAGGTATCAAATCATATTATGTTATAGAACACGCAACTGTTTTCTTATAATGCAAACATGCAAAGTGATTAAATGACAAATCACATGACAATTGCACTGAATTACACAAATAGGTGAACAAACTTTCGATATGCAGCTGTATAGTAAGTTTAAAGCCTATCCTTTTGTGAAACAATCTAAATTTTCGCTTCGGTGTACAACGGGTGTTTTCGTCCTTCATTTGTTATCTGCCGTGTATGTATCCTTACCCTCCCTCTGGTATTCTGTTTGGCAAATGTACTCCTCGTGGCATCCCTGACAAATACACGTAAATCCACACATGTAGAGCTGCATGCCGAAAGTTTGTTTACCTACTTGTGTATTTCATCATTGTGACGACATAATGGCGTGACGCAAGAGTTAATGTAGTCATTGTCCTTGAAAAGTAAATCGAGTAGGAGAAAAAGTTGTGTTCTGTATATACATATACTTATATACTAGGAACACATATTGATGCAAAATATACTTAATGACACTGGTGAATAAACGTATTGTTAAAGAGTGCTAAACTGAATTAAAACATATGCTAACACAATTAAATGTTTTTGTTGCTGAAAAGTAATGATATTAATATTGTATGTGGTTTTGTGAGTCGAAATAATGTTAATGGTGTTAGAACAACATTTTATAAATTTATACTGAAATGAATGGTATAGGTAAATGTTATGAGTATATTGTATATATATATATGCATATGACAAACATTGAACGATGAAGTGTATGCCAATTGGTCCTGTTGAACATAATTCACGAATGCTGTAACTAAATGTTAATATATTTTCAATATTTTAGTGTATAAAGCAACTGAATATAATAGTCAATTCCAAATATAAAACTTCTTAAATGATGTGATTGACATGGATCCTTTAATTGATTGTTTGTATGGATTTAAAAGTAAACGCTTAAACAAACTACGGTAATATACTCTTAATATCTTATACTTGTTTTTTTTTCAATTCAACTTTATTTCCATAAAAAAAAAACTCAAAGTGCAGCATGGTACAATCGTGATATACATGTATATGTATACAAATATACATGACTGAATGATTAAATGAATTATCTACATGTACAAACCATTAATTAAACTTATCAAGTACACATTTAATAAATATGCTTAGCTTTCCTTCACTACATATGTCTTGGGCAGTTATCAAATGATGAATTTGCCTTATTACAAAATAGTGATTCATAAACCCAGAAATGGGCAACAGATAAATATATAGTGGAATTCATCACCCACCCCAAGATGACAAAGCGGTCACATTATTTCCAAATAGGGAATCTGAGCCCATCGTCCTTTCTCTACAGGTAGAAAATGATCACTTGGCAACACCCGTAACTTTCAGTCGGACACCACATCCACAAGAACACCGTCATGAAACGATTACGTGCTGCGGGTATCCGCGCCTACCGACCTCTACTTGGGATGCCATTTACCCGTAACATCAACGGAATCGTATGCGCTGGACAAGGACTGTGCGACGTTGGCAACGGTGGAATTGGCTACGGATACTCTTTACTGACGAAAGTCGGTTTAATCTGCACCATGCAGTCCGAGTTTTTAGGCGTAGAGGATAGCGACATGCACCAGGTTGTGTACAAGAGGTTCATCCCTTTGGTGGCGATGGAGTGATGGTCTGGGGAGGCATTTGTGGGGATCAGAAGACACCTCTGGTTACCATACAAGGAAATCACGAAATCAACGATTTTATACCCCTTGGTCTTTTCAGTGACTCTAACTGCATGTTTGAAAAAAAACACGAGTATGATTGTTTGCCGAATCAGTCAACATTGAACATTAAATAATATCCCGGTTCTGTCATATCAATTTGTTTTGTTATGTTTACTGTATTAGTGAAACAATAGGGTTTCTTTAGTGCCTCAGTCATAGATATTTAACACTGATGCCATCAAGTATGGCAGACAGACTGGCAGTGCCCTTTTCGTGTTGGAGGTATTACAGGTTATGTAAAGTGTTAGGTCCCTGGTTTGTCATAGCCGAGGGAGATATTTAACCTATAAGGCGGTAGTTAGTTTTAAGTACTCTATCATTGGCATAAACCTTCAGACAAGAAGGACTTAGCTTGGACAATTTGCAATGAACTTGTAATGATAAATGCTGTACCAAACTTCTCATTACACATATTGACGTACATAAATTGATTATCACAGTAGATGACACGGAGTCCAGCTATAACGATACATGTATGCCAACGAAAGGCCGAACGCAATCATTGTTATAGGTAGTGTGAGGTCCTCAACGATGATACGACAACATGCATCTTAACCCTCTATCTATCTGTCTTCTACTATCTGAACTGCCAGGCAAAAGAAAGTACTCACCTCAGTTGATGTTTAATCATATGTATGATTTTCAATTGCAAATATCTCAAGTTTTCGATTTAATAATCTTAAACTGAAAAGTACAGGTGTTTAGCCAGTAGTCAAATAATACTTCTACATGTTTTTTTATTTAAAAAAAATTGAAATTTAAGATTTAAAATTTCTTTAAAAATGATTGTTGATGATACACAACTGTTCATCGACATATAAGACATATTCAATGTGAAAATTAATAAATATGCCTGATTCTGCACACATTTACAACATTTTAAACATGGTAGGGGTCATGTAAATTTAGATACGTTTTATTGTATCGTGCCATAGTCAAATGCATCATTCTAATTTCTTTTAAATATTGAAATAATCGAAACCAACTGAGCTGAGTCCTTTCTTTTGCCTGGCAGTTTATTTGAGCAAGATACATTTTTAATTCAAATGTCTAGGAATTAAATTGATATTTTTAAACGTGCCCATAACATTCTATACTAATGACAGTCATGTCTTAGCATCGTTGAAACACGATTTGGGGACATCTCGCCAACGAACGTAATTTCGATGAAAAGAATATATGAAAAACCTTCTCATGTATGAGAGGAAGGAAAGATCAAGTTACAGCTAGAGTAGTGTATGGTAAGCGCAATATGATGGCTTATCTTTGGAAAACGGGCAGCTATGATAGTCACGAAGAAGAGTTGATGAATATCTAATGGTAATTGTGAGAATAATTTCCTCCCACACAGGATGGTTCATAACAAATAACTAGTTGATATTTTCCTTAGCCGAGACAATGAGAATCACCATACCGTTTTTATTCATATCTGATCATCAGAATTTATTTTACAATACTACAGATATCCGAACCTTTTAGAAACACCTGTCAATTGTAAAGGGGAAGGAATTCCAGTCCATCCGATGGTTCCGGAGGAAGACAGAGTGACCGGTGTGTGAAAACGTTGCTGACGGAAAACTAACTTTGATTGCATACTCTCCATCGCTGGCATACATACAGGACACGTATCACAATATGGATATAACGATCATGTGGCGAAATGATCTATCCGGGGAGAGAGTTGCAGTTCCTAGATTCCTCATTTGCAGCTGCATCTAATAATAATGTTACCTGTGAACTCTAGAACTCTAGATTTACCGCGAACGTCAGTAACGTTGTACAAAAAGAAGAAATGGCATCAACATATTGTTATTCATTGATCTTTTACAACACTTACTAATCGCAATAAAAGCAATCGGTTGGGGTTTGTCAGTTGAAGTTGACGCCATGGAGGAAGGCTTATTGGTTGGATGAGTGCCGTTTCATTTTACACGTCAGTACGCTCAGTGGGTGGGGGGGGGGGGGGGGGGGGGGGGGGGGGGGGGGGGGGGGGGGGAGGGACTTAGGTTATGTCAACTTCCTTTCAACTTTCCTTTTATTAGCAATGTCTTTAAGGTTGAAAAACACTTTGGAATAGAGAGCAAAAAAAATAAAATTTCTCCCTTAAATTCCCCCCTGATTCGCTGAGTCACTTGTAGCATGCGGAGAAGGGTTATCCGGGCTCGTGGTGGATACACTGGCTAAGTACTGACACTTTGGAGACCTCAATTAACAATTTCGAACAGAAGGAACTTATATTGGCCTCAATTGATATCCACAATAGCAAGGTTGTATGGTAGATACATTTTAATGAAAGTCCACAAGGGTTTTATAAAAAAGAAAAAAACACGTCACCAAGGCGCATTGTGTGTTATCCGTTACTCAATACCTTCAGTAGTGTCAGACTCATTCCTGACTTGCAGCGATAGCAGTTTGAAGTCGAACATTTGAAAAGCTTAATCAATGTTCATTTATATAAAAATCGATATGTTTTTGGTGTCACTGAGATGAAATAACAAAGTTATTTGTGAATCTGTATGACTTAATGCCATAGTGCACACTCATCAACACAATTCCAAATTACATTGATTGTGAACTTAGAGACACGTTGCCGCTAATGGTTGCAACATATCCCAAGCGGCGTTAACCAATAACTCGCTCACTCTAAAGAGACACTGGTAAGTGAAAACACATAACATATTTCACTTTTTGAGATAAACATTGACAGGCTAAACAGTAACAACCGACCACGTAACGTGGAATAAGTATTTATTTAGCTGCTATCAATCGGTTATAGATTATATATGTTGACGTCCCGATTCGCGTTCCCCTAATACAGGTCGTTATCCGTTTGGAACACTTATTGTAGTTGTGCAAACATCACCATTCAAGCAGCTTCATTCTGATCAAGAGTATCTCACAACTCGACCGTACCCTGTCATCTTGAATACATGTTTCCGATGGTGATACTGTGATGCGATGTTATATTTCCATTTGTCGATACATTGTAGTATATAGTTACAGTGGCGGACAGCGACTCATCAGTCATTTGTAAGACAATGCTATATGTAATAAGCATGTCCATAATGGTCGAATTATTTGTCCGCGCCAATACACCTGGCCGCGGGTGTGAAACTCGGCCAAACAACGTGACCTAAGACCTATAAATCGGCCAATAGGCCTGACTGAGAACTTACAATTGAACCAATACACCGACCAAGGACCTGTAACTCGGTCAATACAGCTGACTGATTAACTGTAACTCGGTTAATGCCCCTGACCGAGAACCTGTAACTCGGCCAATAATCTGTTCAAGAACCTGTAATTCGTCCAATACACCTGTCCTAGGACCTTCAACTCGGCTAATACAACTGACCGAGGACCTGTCATCCGGCCAATACAACTGACCGAGGACCTGTAATTCGTCCAATACAACTGACCAAGGACCTGTAACTCGGCCAATACAGCTTACGAGGACCTATAACTCGGTCAATACAGTTGACCACTGTCAAAGGACCTGAAATTCAGGCAATTTACCTTACCGACGACCTTCAACTCTTCCAAATCAGCCGGCAGAGGTCCTGTAGCTCGGGCAATATAACAAAGGACAGGGACATGTAACCGGACCGATACAACAGACTGAGGACCTGTTACTCGGAGATGCAAATGACTGAGGACCTGTAACACGGGCAATACAACTGACCAAGGACAGGTAACTCGGCCGATACATCTAACGTGTAACTCCAGCTGACTAAGGACCTGTAACTCGGCCAGGACATGTACTCGTTGATACTAAAGGTCATAAATGATAAGATTAATAATCCACCGTTTTCTGTTTACAGGATCACAGTAAAGAGTTCATATTCAGTAATATTATAGTTATAAAATTTGTTGAACCGATAAAATGCTAAAAATAGTTGTAGCGAAAGGGTCGGTCTGTGTTAGCTCGGTGTCGTATTTACCCAGGTTTTTTCTCGTGTTTGAACTGGTTGCCTTATATTGGCCTATTCATCGGTTCTTGACAGTAATGTTTTTGTGGACAATGTTTTCCTAAAGGCAACGTCGATAGACACATGTACAAAGCATATCCATTTGCAATATACATATAGACATCGTATACATCAACATCAACAAAGAAAACACATATTTTTACGAGGAAATATATCAATACAATGCAATTTGTGATTGTGTAACTGGTATGATTTAAGAGCGTTGAATTAACAAATATAAGTGAAGGATATTATAGTGTACATGTATGTTGGATATAAATACTTCTCAGCGAAAACCTTGTACACAAGCAGTAAACATATTATTCGTGCAAAAACATTGATAATTAATTAATCATGCGTGGTTACTTTAGCTCCTTATACCACTAGGGTCCGTTATGTTTTATGTATTGTTCTCAGAGGGGTTATTTCACATAACCTTGATAACCGCCCTAGGGCAATTATTTGAATTAAAAAAACATTTTTTTTCACTTGTAATGATCATTTTCTTTACATCTCATTCATTAAACGTACGTAAAAACAATATTCCCACGTGGTATAAGCCGTTTAATCACCCAAAACTGCGATAGTTATTTAGATTAACTCTGCTCGGGCTAACGCCCTCGCATAGTTAATCTAAATAACTACCTTGTTTGGGTGATTAACCTATACATATTGTGCAGTGATGAATGGGATGAGCCTCCATACCGAGATAATTATACCTGGGTGAAATCGCACTTGCACACAGACTAGAGGCTACCCAGATAGACCGTAGTCCACGGGACGTCTCCTTTCAACATCCTATCCTATACCTCAGCCTAGTTTTATTCCATCGGCACAGATAAGGAAATTGAAAACAAACAACCTAGGTACATGTATACATCATAATTATGGATCTGCGTGCATATTCCGAAGTGAGTTTAACAGAAATGCATGGATAAATTACTTGGCAAGATATTTAGTTTGACTGACCTCGGACTTAAATTATCTAGAATTATGTCCTTAGGCTAGTTTTACAATATTAAAAGCCTGTACAATGTTTACGTGAATGTAATTTAATCCTTTACATTGTTGACAATATGGATTGTTATGCGATATACTTGTGAATGGAGTGTCAAACATCGATGTTGACTTATGTATATAGGTATATAGGTATATATTTTATATTGCGCACGGCTCCCCCTTTGAGGACCAGTTTTAGTGTGTCTCCTAACCTTGACCGTAACGAGTTGAGTCGAGGTCAACTAGGACGAGAGAGGATTTGCAGACTTCATAATCAACGTTCGAGACGACGTTACAACTAGTTAACACCGATAACAAGTAAGGTAAAGTATTATCTTGTTGCTAGATTGCAGTCGAACAAACATGGAAGGTATATAAGTGTAGCCTCGTAATCCAAGTGCGGCTCTACATGAGGACCCCATTGCAGCGAGGGTGCAAATGGATGGGAGCATTACGCACACCCAAGCACGTACATGTATGTTTACCCAAGTGTTTTGATTGACACTGATTGTAGGAGAATACAGGTAGTTTTAGAGTTGGAAAACATATATTGATTTTCTTTATTTACCTTAAAATAATTGAACAAATGTAAGCAATATTTACTGTTAGCTCTCTTAATCTCACTCAAACCTCTTTTTTTCAGGCAGACTTGTCATTTAAATGCCATGTTCATAACCGATATAACGAGTCTTTTGTTAAAAGAGTTCAGGCCCAGGAATCATAGAAACATCATTATCTAAGCACATTTCGTTTACGGTGATGATTATTTCTTAATGTTATCTTGAAATAACTTAATATGTTTTCAAGTAAGACACACTATTATATAACCTCCTTATTAATACGTCATTTTTCATTCCTTATGACGCTGATAGAGATTCTAGATAGAAATACTAACAACGCTCTCAATATTGATGATACAATCGTTAAATGTGATACACCTGAGGATTTAGTCATCATTGATGACATAGGTTGTTGCATTAATTGATTCTAAGACGTCCATGGTAAGGAGTACGTGAAATATTGAGATGGGAATTCCGATTAACATTAGAATCAATATGCATCTGGTTATGAGAACCTTGATATATTCGTAAATGATTTTGTTTGTGTGTCTAATGACATGTTGATATTAATACGTGTAGTTCTGAATTTGATGAAAAACGTTTAGTTAACATTGATGTTGATCATGACATTAATGTTAAATATTAGAAATACTTGCCATTTAGATAGTGAGGAAATATAACATGGTTATATTTGGGATAACACTACCTTCAATAGGCGAGGCGAAATGGTCGGGTGGTAAGCTGTTGGTACAGTCAATGCTGGCGATAGTTGCCTTACTCTGAGGGCGTGGGTTCGAATCCCGCATGGGACTCGGCCCGAAAAAGTACAAGAATTTGTACTATTGAAGGTAGTGTTATCCCAAATATAACCATGTTATAATGTTAAATATTGTTGTACTAAATAACACTACCTTTATAACAACAATGATAATAATAAGACTTGCCATATTCATCCTAATAAACGCCCTCTCCTAATAAACGCCCTCCCAAGCCTTTTTTTGACTCGCGGAAACTGACCCCTAATAAACGCCCCCCTTTTGTATCGATTTACCTTACTGATGTTTCACTGAAGAAGAGTTTTCAATCTCGTATCAACCTCTTATGTCCAGTAAAGTGTAAGGTACATGGTATTTCTAGTCCCCCGGCGACTGTCGAATGTCTGTAACGACCAGTCACTACACTCTCTATGCGACCGCAATGTTTTAAGATGTTTTAATCTTGCTCAACTCTCTTGAAGATGTCCCAAAACTACAGATGACGCTAGCACACTGACCGCGAATTTGTCGTGAACGTTATTTTGTCAATGTCTCTCCAACTGTTGGTTCCCAAATATCCCTATAGATATGAAGTGCCCGAAGTTTATGATCCGAAGTAGAATATACCGGAGCATTTTTCTAAATAAATTGCAAGATTAAACCTTGCACAAGCTATAATGTATATTTGTTCACATTTCCATTTCAGGGTGTATTAGAAAAGTGTAGGTATATCAAAAAAGTGTAGGTGTATCGGCTAATACACCTACACTTGTAACAAAGGAAAACATAACAACGACACCGGAAGTGGGGTATAATGACCATGAGATCAATTCTGATAGGAAATAGTCACTGCGACATTCCGATCAAACTTGTCCCTGCATCAGTATAATTTCATCAAGCTAACATAATAGACTGTAAAGCACTTGAACGTGATTGGGTCCATATTTTGTTCTCAGGGATCACATGATGTCTGCAAGGAGAGTTCTGGTGTTGGGCGCTGGTCGGGTTTCCGGTCCAGTGTATGATGATCTGTCTAAAGAAAGCAACGTCCACATCACAGCTGGTGAGGGATACTCTCGTGATATGAACAGGAACTCATATCACTGTATAATCTAAACATTAATCAAAATGATATACTAAATATAACTTTTATTCAATCATTATGGTTCGACAATATCCTAAAATCACATTTTCTAATGTAAATGTGCTTCCGTGAGGATTCGCATTTTGCCTTCTAAAAGGTTGCAGACACTCCAGCAATGAGACAAAACCTATATGCATATACATGTATTTATCAATTTGGTTTCAACATATTTCTTTTCTATTGGTAAAACTGTCGTTATATAAGAATTATGACATTTTTTTCTGTCAGTAACACCAATCCAGTCTGAACTGGACAATGTTGCCAAACTATGTCCCGGCGCCGAGTTAGAGCGTGTGGATGTGGCTGTGAATACCGAGCGGCGAGATCAACTTATCTCCATCACCGACCTCGTCATCTGGTAAGCATAGTTGGATGTATTGCACTTCCCTGTTTGGACTATCAATATATTAGCCATTCACGTATCTCTTTAGGAAAACGTTTCAGGAAATTTTAAACTGTGCAACAAAATTATTTCGATGTTTTATACCCCCTTTTACATGTTAATATGCGTTTGTAGCATATATTCAGTTATCAGTATATATTATGTATTGGTGTTGGTTATCGAGGTTTGCCATAAAGAAACAGAAGCAAAGATGGTTAAATTCTTACAGACCCAATACATAGATCACAGAGTGCAATGAGACACTAACTCACGTTGACTTCCTTCACTGTTAATGATGTAGACTATATACAACTGTGTACCGATAATGGTTGCGATAGACGCATTTGACGTGAAATAAAGTAATACGATGCGTTGTTATTGGTGGTTTGCAAGACATTATTAACGATGCTAGTGTAGTGGGTTGCATATTTCATGTGTTATTGAGGTATTAATCCCTTCGGTTCCTTGTTCTTGATGTTTTGTCATATATTCATTTGGTAATTGTCTTGATGTTTTGTATTTCCCAAAACAATGTTTTTTGTACATCAGTAATCACATTTTTATTATTGAATGTGCTCTCATTATTTCTGTGTTTGTGTGACATTTAGAAATATTTATTCTGTGGCTCTCGATTACAGTGTGTAGAATCTCTCAAATGAAATGACGTGATGTCGAGCAGTATTAATCGTTACCATACGTTAGGTTTCACAATTGACTTGCTTGGTCTTCCTAACAAGGTACAGAAATCGTATAACTCACATGCAAAAGTGACACACTCCCCCTCATTGTTACATTGTACCTTACAGTAGTGGGTACATGACATGCCTGTACTGTTTTCTAGTCCTTCATTCAAACATTATTCATTAGAAAAAGTTAAGATACATTAAACCTCGCCCTAATTTTACATTTTTAATACAAGATGGCAGAATAAGGGGAAACAATTGAAATAATTACAAGAACTTTGGACAATTTTAATCTGTTCAAAGTTACGTGAGCAGTGACATATGCAATGTCATGTAAAAGATAAAATTATTTTTAAAAAATATGTTCATATTGAGTAAAAAAATCAAATCGCTGCAGTCCTTAGTTCAGTTTATAATTGACACTCAAATATATAGAGTAGAAGTTTCACAAACATTTCCACGGGAACTATACCGACACGGAAGGGGTCATAAGTCAATGGACTGCAGTCTACACGTGTAACGCAATTGTGGAAGATAATATTATCGTTTCTTGGTAAAAAATCAAAACAATTGTAGTGCAATATTTATTATGAAATCCGATTTTCCAGAGTCTGTCTACGTGCGATCGGAAGTAACTGTAGTGCATTTTTTTAATTATAAAATTCGATATTCGAATGTCGGTCGGAAGTAACTGAAGTGCAGTTTTTTAAATTTATTATAAAATCCTATTTTCCAGAGTCTATCTACATGCAATCGGAAGCACATTTGGCGGCGATAGTTCGGTATACAAGTTCTTATTCATCTGCTTCAAAGAGGACATCACCTTGTTTCATTGCATTGTTCAGATATAAGACCACTCTTCCTGCATTAATGTTGTATATTAATTCTTTTTCTTTTCTCAGCTTGTTGCCTTACCCATGTATACCAGACATCGCCAGTGCTTGTCTGAGTATGAAGAAACACTTACTCAGTGCCAGCTACAAAGATGATTTCATTCAAGGTCTCCATGAAAAGTAAATCAATGGTTTAATATTTAACATGATCTTGCTGCTTAAGCGCAAGCTGTTAACATTTGCTACATTAACGGTGTGCTAAATGGTAAGACTGCAACTCAACAAACGAGGGCGAAGTACAAGGAGCTTTTTGATGTAAACATTTTATAGAATGTTCTAGGTTTGTTGAAATTCACGTTTGTGAACACGATTAGCATGTCTTGACGTACATACATGTACAGTTCACTCCAATCATTCATGTAGTGCCTACATGTAACAGAATAAACGTTGCATGATTACATCAAACTTTAATTTAGTTTAATGTGTTTACAAACCTTTACGATGATGAACTGTAGTATTGCAACTACGCATACGAAAGTGGTTCAATGTATTAATCCTTTTTACAGTAACACGGATGTTGATGAAAATGATGAAGCATGTTCGTCAAAATAATGTATTATCATTTATTACTCAACCGTGGTGAGATCACTCATTAGATAACAATGAGTTGGTTACACACATGTGTGATACCACCGCGTGCTGCCGTAACGTCATAATAGGCGCATGACGTCATAGTCATTTTTAGTTGACGTCACAATGTTAGCCGCACGACTGCAATAGCAGGTGACCTTTTTGCATGTAGGCGTCACTAAAAACGATTTTCTTGCAATTCAGCGCTATTTACATCATTGAGTAATATATAAAATACTAAACTCGGTCCCGTTTGATAACATATTTATGAAACTCGTGAATGGCATCGGTATTTAACTCGCTTTCGCTTGTTAAAATACCAAACCATCCACTCGTTTCATAAACATGTTATCAAACGGGACCGAGTTTAGTATTCTATATTTAAACGTATTGGAAGGTCACTGCAGCTACATGATACATAAATATTGTTTTGATACTGTTAACCATGCTACACGGAGAATGGATTATCACACAAGGTGATTGATGTTCTTGTCTGTCCAGGGTTAAGGAGGCTGGGCTAATCTTCATGTGTGAGACAGGACTAGACCCGGGGATCGATCATATGCTGGCTATGAGGACGTTCGATGACATCAGAGACAGGCATGGCGAGGTAACACAACAGCTGCAGACACAGTAGTACACAGTAGCACACAGTAGCACACAGTAGTACATAGTAGTACATAGTAGTGAACAATAGTACACAGTAGTACACAGTAGATCACAAAAGTACACAGTAGTACACAATGGTACACAGTAGTGTACAGTAGTACACAGTAGATCACAATAGTACACAGTAGTACAAAGTAGTACACAGTAGTACAAAGTAGTACACAGTAGTACAAAGTAGTACACAGTAGAGCACAATAGTACACAGTAGTACACATTAGTACACAGTAGTACAAAGTAGCACACAATAGTACCCAATAGTACACATTAGTACACAGTAGTACATAGTAGTACACAGTAGAGCACAATAGTACACAGTAGTACAAAGTAGTACACAGTAGAGCACAATAGTACTCAGTAGTAAACAATAGTACACAGTTGTACTCAGTCGTACACAGTAGAGCACAATAGTACACAGTAGCACACAGTAGTACACAGTAGTGCCCAGTAGTACACTGTAGTACACAATAGTACACAGTTGTACAGAGTAGTACACTGTAGTGCACATTAGTACACAATAGTACACAGTTGTACACAGTAGTACACTGTAGTACACATTAGTACACAATAGTACATAATGGTACACAGTTGTACACATCAGTACACAATAGTACACATAAGTACATAGTAGTACACAGTAGTACACAATTACAAGATAAATAGTTGCGTTTGTAAAATTTCCGGGATTCATTGCTATTCAACACCCGCAAATTTAGTTTAAAACCGACAGCGTTAGCCGGAGGTTTTAAACGCTGAAATTTGCGGGTCGAGTCGAGTCGAGCCGAGCCGAGCCGAGCCGAGCCGAGCCGAGCCGAATCTTGTGAACACGATGTACAAATGTATATGTTCGCGGTGATTCGCCCCAAGTAATTTGCGGGTATTCATTGTAATTCAACATAGGCAAATCAACCAATCAGAATCAAGGATACACCGAAATCATGTTACAATAGTACACAATAGTACACATTTGTACACATCAGTACACAGTAGTACACATTAGTACACAGTAGTACACAGTAGTAAACAATAGTACACAGTTGTAAACAGTAGTACACTGTAGTGTACATTAGTACACAATAGTACACAGTTGTACACAGTAGTACACAGTAGAGCACATCAGTGCATAAATAGTACACAATAGTACATTGTTGTACACATCAGTAAACAGTAGTACACATCAGTACACAGTAGTTCACAGTAGTACACATTGTTACACAGTATTACACATTAGTAAACAATAGTACACAGTTGTACACAGTAGTACACTGTAGTGCACATTAGTACACAATAGTACACAGTTGTACACAGTAGTACACAGTAGAGCACATCAGTGCATAAATAGTACACAGTAGTACATAGTTGTACACAGTAGTACACAGTAGAGCACATCAGTGCATAAATAGTACACAGTAGTACAAAAATCAAGTAGTACTTTGTTCATAGAATTTCATTCATTCACATAAAGTTTACGAATAACAACGTGAAGCATTCAAACTTTGCAATTTAAGCGATTTCTAATCATAAAATAAGAAATCTCTGCTAAAAATGTACAGTGTATGATAAAACAAATGTTCGGTATTGTCTTACATGTAGATCAGGCGCTAAGCTCCGCCAACAATAACACCGCATCACTTATGTGTCACCACGCGCAAAACGTAGTTCACAAGAAATATGATTAAAGTTTTTGTGTTTTTGGTTTAATCAAACTTTCAATCAAACTACAATTAGAATAAGATTTTTAAAAGTTCATTCAAGAATAGAGCATGTGATAGCAGTGTCATAATGGCGCAGTGATATAGTGATAAAGTAGTACCGCAGGTTATTTTTTGTAAACGTCAGGTCATGAAGGTTATCCTTTTATAAATTCAGACTTTGAAATTTAAGCGATATGCTCTCTGCTGATTGGATTAAACAAGGTCATGTGACCGGTATACATTCTCATAAACACAAGACTGACAGCTGAAAAGGATAACCTTCATAACCTGACGTTTACAAAAAATAACCTGCGGTACTACTTTATCACTGTACCATTGCGCAATTATTACACTGCTATCACATGCTTTTTTCTTGATTATACCTTTTAAAAACCTTACAACGTGAATTCTAATTGTAGTTTGATTTGTAAGTTTGATTAAAACAGCATATTAGAACCAAAAGTTAAATACTTTAATCATATTTCCTGTGAACTACGTTTTGCGCGTGGTGACTATTAAGTGATGCTGTATTATTGTGGGCGGAGCTTAGCGCATGGTCCAAGACAATACTTAACAGTTGTTTTATCATGCACTGTACACTTTTGGCAGAGATTTTTTATATTCAAAAGTTTATTTACTGATTAGAAATCGCTTAAATTTCAAAGTTTGAATTTTATAAGAAATAGATTTCATCATGTGTTTGTCCACTGGCTTATAAACGGTTTGAAAGTTCAAGTTAAACTGTAGTATAAATGCCGTCGACAAGCTCCGGCATTTATACCAGTTTAACTTGCACCTTTAAAACCGTTTATAAGCCAGTGAACAAACACATTATGACATCTATTTCTTAACAGCTGTCAGTCTTGTATTTATGAGAATGTATACCGGTCACATGACCTTGTATAATCCAATCAGCAGAGAGCAAATCGCTTTAATTTCAAAGTCTGAATTTATAGCCAATTAATTTGGAATTTTTGAAATATTATATGTTCATGATTCTGAAAATCACAGCTTTTAAAAAAATCGTCGTTTTAACCGGGCAGAATAGGAGAGTGAAATGTGGGATTCGGGCTGTTTAATGACATCCTACAACAAGGGTGCGCCATCGATTTTAATATCAAGAAGATACATCATGCCGACAACATCTTGTACTAACATCATTTCCATATTTCATGAAATTTCACCGTTCAGGGCAGTAGAACAATGGTCTTTTGTGGTGTGCATTTATTACTAATGAATTGAAAATCTCACAAAATATGCGAATGATAAAGAATTTATAAAATTATAAAGGTCCGTAAACAATGTTCAGTGATCTAAGAATTTCCAAAAATTGCGGAGGACAAGAGCGTCTGCAATATTATTAGCCCTGCAATGCTAAATATGTTTACAACTTAACCGTTATTATGACATGACGGTCAACCTACCCACACCGCTCACCTACACTATCACTACTTCAGTTTTTCTTCTCACTTTTCCTTACACATTTTCTCTTTTTCTCCTTCATGTCAGCGTCTCTTTCATTACATTTTTGTAATTTGATTACACGTTTCAAGTGTAATCACATTTTTCTTTGAAAAGAAATTTATTTTAACCACTCAAGTCAAATTAACTCATCAGACTGTCCTTCATTGGTAATTCAGGAAGTCGTTGAGTAGGACAGCTCTTAGAAGATGTCCTTTCTGAACGTTCCACGGATATAAGTTTTGTAGATTCCTTATCCATGCGTGACAGCAATGTAGACGTTAAGACATCTTTTACTGCATCTGAAAATGTTGTTGATTATCCAAACTGTCCATTAGTTCTTTGTCTACAGTAATCCAACTTCCCAATGCAAGGCATAACTCTTGCCAGTCTCGATTACTGGCCTTGCAGTATTTCCTTAATAAATCTGTGTTGAGAATCCAGGCCCGCTATGCATTTCTAGTGCAGCGATTCACTATCTTGACACAACTAAGCGAGGGAAATACCACAAGGGTTAAATCAGCCAGTAATGCAGATTGGCATGAGTTATGCCTTGCATTTGGAAGTTGACAATTATCAAGCTTCTGAGTATTATTCTTAAGAATTTGGAAACGACGTTTGTTCCATGTGGACCTAAATGTACTTTTAGGAGAGGGTGTTCTAAGTTGTATAACTTGTACCCAATCCCTTTCTTATAAATAAAATATGGTTGACACGAAAACCTAAATGTACAACTTAATATCCCATTGTGCATACTTCTGCAGTGGGTGGAACATTTAGCCGTATGTACGGCACGGATAGATGAGCTAAAAGTATTATTTGTCTTGTCTATTTTCTACCTTATACAGTGCTTTGAGCATAGGACATATGGACAATCCGCTATGTAAATAGTCATTTATTATTTATTTATTTCACAAAGAATAGAGTGGAGACATTTTCCTTTCCTTGTTAACCACAGCTCATTGAATGTGTAAACTGTCCATCCCAGCATGTTCAAAGTAATGTTATACGAAGTAATGTTATACGAAGTAATGTTATATGAAGTAATGTTATACGAAGTAATGTTATACGAAGTAATGTTATACGAAGTAATGTTATATGAAGTAATGTTATACGAAGTAATGTTATACGAAGCAATGTTATACGAAGTAATGTTATACGAAGTAATGTTATATGAAGTAATGTTATACGAAGTAATGTTATACGAAGCAATGTTATACGAAGTAATGTTATTGTTTAGACATGCATTGTGGACGACATGGTTTTGTTCAGGTGACGTCATACACATTGTGGTGCGGTGGACTCCCGGCCCCCGAGCATGCTGACAATCCACTCAAGTACAAGTTCAGGTAGAGATTTGTTCGGTTGTCATCTGCTTACATTACGCTTTTTACCATTGAGCACGTTGTTATAGTACTCCTAGAAATATATCAAATAAAGTGATGATATCACGTTTATGTCGTAAATGTAACGTAATTCAAGCAATGGATCTGTAAGTAGATACCATTAGAATAAAATGTATTTCAAACTTATTTCAATAATTGAGCTGCTATGTTGTGCATAATAAATCCACACAAACTGATGCAATTAGAGAAGATAAAGTAATGAATAATTACGTGCGCAATCTTCTGCACCTATTAATTCGTGTGTTACAAAACGAACAAGGTCTCGTCAAGTTTAACAGTGTAACATTTTCCAAATTTAAGTCTAATGACCATTTCATGTATCTTGTTGCCAGCTGGTATCCGCGCGGGGCACTGTGGTCATGCTGGCGAGGAGGGGGGTATAAGGAGGCAGGAAAGGTCAGTTAGTATCCTACTTTTGTAAGTACTTTCATTTGGTTTCGAACTATCATACCTCAGCCTTTCGAATCAAGTTAACATCAAAGAATCATAAAGGATCGTAATAGGATGCAACGCTTATGGCTACAGACAAAAGAAGTGCAATCAAAGCTGAAGAAGATTCTTGATATTTACATTGATATTCAAGTATAGACAACAAGTTTCACAAGTAGATGCCACATTTCTGATGTTTGATAAACACATTACTTACATGCTAACGAGGCCGTTAGAATTCTCTTTATAGCAACATTTATGTTCTTTACTGCAATTGAGTATTTGAAATTCACGAATTATTGCCATGAGATATAATTCAATACTCTTGGAACAGACAAATGACATTTTGAAATGACAAGTTATGTATTGAATTTGTGATAATGTTTTTTGCCTTGAGAATATATGCAAATTACTGATAAACGAAATAAATGCAATAAATATAACTTGGATTCCTGAAGTGTTCTAGATTATTACGCAATATAAGAACAGTACGCTGTGTTTGTAGAAATAACGAAGGTAACTACTATCTGTCTTCTTCTGATGATAGTTTCCCTGTGGTCCGGACTCCTGAAACATCGTATCATACTATTTCTTTCGCTACCAAATCAAATGCAATACAGTAAACATAATTGTCCCTGCTACACAGTGAACCAATGTTACTAGAATAGTATATGACTACTCAATTTGAAATTGGTCCTTAATACTTTGTGCATCGGGACCAAGAAAATAAACACTCC